>VOMN01046231.1:0-40338 GCA_014899125.1 Orchestia grillus | reverse complement strand
GTAGTGATGGTGGTCCCTGTAACTGCTACGGCTCGACCTTCAGCTGGCCCTTCACCTCCGGCCTACCCAACGTCTCCGGTCGTCTGGGCCGCCCTCAGCCCTGCCAGCCTTCCGACCAGCCTAGTCCGTCTCGCACGCACACACATGCCGAACGAGTGCCACTCTCTTCGACATTTCTCTATTAATGGCTAGTGATTAGAAAAAATGAGGCAATGTTTTCATGAGTTGCTATAAACTCTTTCTCATGGTGGAGTTCGCGCTCATCAGGGTTATTAAAATTTTTGCTATATTACTAAACGGTTTCCCTATTGAAAACAAGTGCGGTTGCTCAGTAGGCTTGAGGCAATTCTTCGCAGCAATGGTAGCTTTCCTACGTATTCTGACAGTTTAGCGCCCTCTATCTCTGTAGGCGAGAAATTGGCTAGTGGCTGCTTGCACGTTTCGGACGTAACGTTCCAAAGAGGACACAACGACTGCGCCGCTCCGATACTCTCCAGTCAACTCTGCCGAATTAACTACGCTGATTTTTAATAGGCTAATACTACTACCAGGGTTCCAATTCGCATTTCTTAACCCTAAAAGGATCAACTTATTTCATAAATGAAAGAATTACTACGGAAATAGTGGTTCACATGTTACGCACTTTTGTGCATATTCATCCTCTTTTGAACGAAAGAATGAGAATTTAAGCCTAAACTGTAGTAATTTCATCGTTGCTTGTATGAAATGCCGGACGTTATAGAGTTAAAAAAGTGATGATCAATAGCTTTTGTGTATTGTGCGCTTATCGAACACTGGCTTTGTGACTTCACAGTGGGTGTTATTTGCAAATTTACTTGAGCTTTATTTCTGTTTGTTTCCCTCTTTCTTCCGCACAATGTAGCGGGATTATGAGCACCGTAAATGGAAACCGCCATGCATCTCTCTACCTTCTATTAGGTAGGATATTCCGCGGAATAATCCTATCTGTCCGCGGTTATCCTCCGTATGAAGGAACCACACCTTGTATGCCTAGTCGCTTGTATTCAAATCACTGGCATTGTAACATTTAAATCGGATAATTTATGTTCCAGGGGCTTTCTTACTTTAAAATTTTGTGGACGTTAGTTTAAACGCCGCTTCAACTCTGAGGAGCATATGCCTTCTGAAAAAAGGGAACGCTTTCTTCTGTTGTGTTGATTTCTCCTCATTGTTTTCATGCATTTGAACATAATGTTTTTATTATATACATGGATTAAGTCGACAGAACTTTGCTGTATATGATCCTACGGTCGAAACGTCCGGTTTCCAAATTTCTTGATTACCCTCTCGCGATTTTCATCATGATTTCTTTGCATGAAAAGTGATTACACGATTTCCTGTTGTAGTAAATAAGTATGTACTGATTTGTTATTTGATAATCATGTTCTCGATTTTGGTATTTTGTGTCACAAACCTCTTTCAGAAACGTGATTGCCTCTGTACCTTGGATTTTGATATTTAAATTATCTTGAAGCATTTTAATCTTCTATGAGAAGCTTGTATAATCGACAGTCGGAGTGACGTCGCACTTTCCGAGGCTCGATGTTACGGGGCGTGTACTGCTAACTCATCGACGTAAACTTAACACTAAACGGTCTTGAGAATCCCTGTACTTTTTTATAACACGTTGGTTGGGCTACCTGCAGATTGGAACCTGAAGCGCCGTTTAATTCTTAATGTTAATGAAAATCATTATTGTCAAAACGATTAGGAATGTTTCATCCTATATGTATATTTTTTTATATGAGTGACACTGAATCGTTTTGTGGATATGATTTCCTCTGCAATCTCAGATTTGGTTTGGGTTAGCTCAAGCTTTTGGTACTAACATTTTCAAAATCTTCTTGAAATTTGTCGTTATTTCTCCTCGTTCATATTCAAGTTTTGCTATCATACTTGTGTGCAGGTTTTACCTTGTTTATTGTTGAAATAAGAATGTATTACCATGTTCATTAAGTGTACGGTTAAATGTAAGGAATTGAGCGGAAACTGTGCGAAGCAACCCGAGTTCAGTTGAGCTGTTTTGTCAGGTACCTTTGGCTCTGCAAATCTTCGCAGTTCAATGGCTAGTACTGACGTGTCATGAATGCGAATTACCTTTCAAGGTTGTAAAGAAACAAAGAATTACCTGATTAGGAAATCCTTCCGTAGAGACACTTGTACCAGTACTTTATTTTTATTCAATCTTAACTCTTGAATTAATGCCATTGCAGATCCTCGTTTTACTTTTAATCAGTAATTATGTTAAGCCGATCTTAAGTTCTCTTCGAGAACAACCACTTCGCAGTTTTCGTCAGCGAAGCTATTGTGTAGCCCTCTTAGTCCGAGATGCGGGTGCGTGCTCGAGTGCCTCTTTTGAGCTGCTCGGCCGTGCTTCATGTGTCTCTATTTCATTTGGAACACATCTAAGAAACTGATCTAAAGTCTGAGTATCGCCTGTCTTCCATTTGCAGCATTTAAGTTTTCAAGTTCTGCAAATTTTCAGTAGTGCAGCTTTATACTCCGTATTATACAGTAGTTTACGGTAACATTTTGTTGGAGGAATTCATATTTTTATAGAAGGAAGGGGTGGCCTGCTTCGAAAATCCATTGTAAGTTTCTAGCATGCCTTACAAAAGAAGTTCGAGAAGCATTGTGTTAGGGAGTGCAGCGAGCTTGAGATATCGACTGCCTCAGGAGCCCTCCAGTGAGCTTCATGCCAGTTTATTCGTCCGCGCGACTGCCCTTCTTGGGTGAGATCAGCAGCAAAAATTTGTGTCACACAGACAGGCTTCCTCGGTATTATGGTCAACTCGCTTACAATTTCCATTCTTTTAATAGCTATTCTGGCATTGTGTATGAGCATAATAAACGCATCTATGACGCTTGTGATAATGACGCCTTGTAAATTACTCATGTCGTCAGTAAAAGAGGTAGATTTTCCGAGGCGTTCATTTCGCTTAATCTAGACCAGCAATACATGTACAGGTTTGATACGCTTGACAGTGGTGTCTTTACTTTAAAATATCACTGTTTGTAACAGATGTACTAATTTTTTAGGTAGAATTTCATTTTCAGATTTCAAAACTACATAGCCTTATTTAGTCAAAAACATAATAGTTCAGTTATATCTTTCAATCACTGACGCTTTTGTCTGAATGAACAATTTTTTTTTACCAATTTCACGTGTGATTTGCATCGAGTTTGATGTTGACTCATCAAAATTCAGATGCGTATTATTGTGTTTGCCTCTTCTAAACTTCACGAACGCAAATTTGTCATCCCAATTTTCTCACCGATGTTGCGTTTAGAGCTGTTCAACCTCCGGCTGCCCACCTGTGACTCCTGTACGGAGACTTGCGTTGGTTAATTTGATGCGCGTTTTCCTATTTGTGCAAATACGAATTTAGAGTTTGTTATAGTACTGCAACCGATATTTTCGGGCGAATGAAAGCTTCTTTTCTATTATTTCTTTTTAATTTGTTAGATTATTGCGCTTCTCTCAGATTATGCATACTGCCTTGGTATTTCGTAACGTAAGGATATCATCATGGTAAAGGTAAAAAAAACACATCCGTTCAAAGCAAACTGTCCGATTCATGACTGGTTTGAGGGATTTGGCGTACCACGAGATGCCAATTTAGAAAATAATGGAGCTTACCACCAGACTTCTGTTTCGAGATTCATTTTGCTGAACTATTAGTCCATGCCGTTTCTTTAGCCGTCTATGTCATTAGCCGTTTGTTTCTTTTCCTACAGTGGAAGTATTTGATCAACTCACAGTCAACAAGGGGTCATTCATTCCTGACGGAATTCAAATGAATCCGAAAATACCAATACGTTGAAGGTCAATTCTTACCCGTTTTCAAAGTTGAAAATGCACGCAGAAGTAAATGCATTGGTAAAATATTCTGTATCATTTGATGGAAAATGCTTTAATTTACCGGCTGAAATGTTTTTAAATTTGCTGATTTTTATGGATATCCAGATTTTAAAATGGATTGTCAAGCAAACATAAATGAAAATCTTTGACACTCATTGATAATTACTGATGTATGACTGAGTTGGGACGCCTAATATGCCTGTGAGATTTCCGCTCTGTACGAAGAAAGAAAACTGCCTGCCGTTGGTTTCCGCTACTCGAAGTTTTGAATTTGAACTTCTTAAAACGGGCCACACACCTATTACCTTTTGGCTCAGATTTTTGCCCAAGTAACTTTTGTTACACTAAAAAAATTATGACATTTCTAAAATACCATACCTGAAATCAACGGTTGGCAAAATAGTTGCAGTCATTTTCAACCCTAGGAAAAATATATTCCAACAGATGATAATAAAAAGAAATCTGGGACTATTCTATCCCAGCAGTTGTCACGTACACTTCATTTTGATTTAGCAAATTATGGAAAACGAAACAAAAAGTTAATCAGACATTTAACTTCAAACTCGAAGCCAAAACATAAATATCCTAACTGCTAAATTTATCATAAAAATTACAATTTCTTTGATTTTGATGTAAGTCATGAAAATCATATGAATAGTGATCATTTGTTGAATAATAACTCTTTATTACTTATGAAGCAAATAAAATTATTTCCTCAGGTATTTGAAAGAAATTCCTTGAGAGGAATGAGCCCCATTAAAAGCGAAATTTACTTCGTGAACAGCAATGGAAGAAATTACATGTGAACCCACGTCAAATGACTTGAGAATTTGCTCAGCCGATGGAATGTGATCAAGTTTTTGTGAACCAACCACTTTTCTCGGGGTCCAATATTAAGAAATTCTGCGTTTGGATGCTTCACCCTTGGAGTGAGGACAACAAGATTCAACACTCTCCACAATCGCCTCCGGTTTCTTCACTCGACCGCACAACATATGGTCGCACAGTATTGATTTGGCGCGTTGTGTCTGTGAAAAAAATCTCACGAGCAAACTTAACGCTACCTTAACTTGAAAAAATCAAAGCAAATTGAATCATTTTCAAAAATGTTAATTTTTCTTCTGGAAGTTCCATTAAAACAATGGAAATACAATAAGATAAGCAAAATAGAGTCAAAACATTTATCAGCAGCAGGTAATTTTTCCCAATTAACTTGAAATATTTTGCAAATGCGTATTATTTTGCATACGTTTTTTTAATTATGGAAGAAACTAATGAATCATTCTCGAGCCAATAATTACATCAGGCAGTTGAGCGCTCTAATTTAAGAAATCGTTTTCAAATCAATAGATCGATTTGTGGTCTATTTACTGACCAGTTGATGATTTACCTGACTAATTAATTGAGCGGTTCTGTCATTCATTAATTGAAGGAAACAAGTGCAGGATGACCGGTGACGATGAAAATGAATAAAACACATCCTGCATGACACAAGAAAATTTAGAAAACGTGCGGTGCAAAAATGGGAATTAAGTCATCTAAGTTAACGTGTGAAATGAGAATTAAGTTATCTAAGTTAACGTGTGAAATCGTTCATTGAAGTGTTTGCTGCGACGGGTTCTATTTCCGATGTCGGTAAAATTGTTAGTGATTGCGTTCCATTTGCTGACCTTTGTTTTGAATTTCTATCGATTTGTAGGAATTCTAATCGAATCGTTCAAATTACCACAGTTGTTGCGTCATTTAGATACGACGGAAGTGCACGACTACTGTTGTTCTCAACTAAATCTGTTATTGTTTTATAAATTAGTAAGTTTAATAAATTAATTATTTTTTCTTACAAAACTTTCTGCATAAAACTTGCCTAACAACAATGCTTTGAAATCCGGCATTCGTCGTTTCTTCGATAAGTTTCACCTTGGGAATAAAGCGGCATTATTGACCTAGAACATTTTTTAAATTGATACGTTTTATTCTTTGCTTGAATTTCGACTCGGAGCAATGTTTCAAAATCTTACCTGTAGTTCCGAACAGTTATTACCTGTATTATGGGGTTAATTTATTACGGCTTTAAAAAAATATTGGTTTTACTGTGTTTAATTGATAGAAATATTTCAAGTTCGTTTTTTTTCTTTTGACTCGAAATTTAGGGCGTTACCAGCCTACATATGTATTTCAATTTAATAGTGTGAAAGTCCTGCTTGATGACTTTCTCGAATAAATTGAACGTTGCTGTCAAGTTTATTTTTTTCACATGTTTGATCTACTTTCATTTTTTGCTTGGCTTTATTTTACCGTTCGTGTACGCATAGATATAGGGCTTTTTAATAAATCATATGCAAGGTGTTGTGCACACTTGAAGTGGCAGAAATTGTATAAAGATGAAAGGGAGAGACATATTTCTGCTATTTGCGCATACGTAATGGGTATACAGTGGGGAAGAGGGAGAGTGGGAAACGTATTTGAACACCATTAACTTTCAATTTATTATGACTAACAAACAAAAAAAGTTACTGTTTATGTTATAATTGGATAGTTTGTGTATGTATCCTGTTTTTTTTTTTTGGTATATGAAGTCTTAGAAGTTTCATGGTTATTTCTCTAATTCTAAGATGAAATTTTGGCCTATATTATCTTTGTTTTCGTCTTTGAATGGAAAACTTTTTTCCCTGAAAAATTCCTGTAATTTTCATTTATCTATGCTATGCTACTTCTTTCGGCCGGTGGTATGTCGACGCTTAGCTGATGAAGAACTCTTTGTAGGATCATTGATCTGCGTTGCTTGATAGGAGCGCATGAAGGGTGCAATATCGATCGCTTTAGCACGACGAAGCCTCCTGCCGCTCCTCGCTATTGATTCCGCCGCCATGCCGCAGCATCCCTTGCTTCTGTCGCCCCAAGTTTGGCACAGCAGTAAGTTTTACAATCTCCTCAATTTAATGTTTTCTCTCTCGATTGAGATAGCGTTATGAGACTTTATAATTCAGTAATATCTGAAACGAACTTTCCCATATTTTTTACTGTCGAGATACGTTAGTAAACAGTGCTTGGTACTGTTACTGCTAAATTTTGTTGGCGAATGACATGCTACATTGGTTCTTCAAAAACCTCATGGTTGAATGCCCGTTTGTCGTTGACTTTACTTCCTGCCGAGCTTGTGTCTATTTATACGCCTGGATTGTGTGCAAAGTTTCGAGTTGGCTTTTTCCTGTGAAAACCACACGGCGACCCCCAGAATTGGGCTCGGTATGATACCGCCGCCGAGCTCAGGCCCTTCAGAGTTCTTACGTTGTCGTGACACCATCAGGCAATGGTGTCCTTTCTGTGTAAAGTGGTTTTTAAAGTATTTGAATTCAATAGAAAGCAATAGCAATGAGTAGTGCATATTGAATTAAGAATACGATTTACACGGGTGACTGCTTAGTTTTGCCTGCTAAATTGTATGCTCGTTGATCATAGTTTGTGTCCAGTAAAAAGGGTTCCCGACCTTTTTCTTCTTGCTTATGTACCACCTGATAAACTCTGAAATCCTATCTTCCATGAAACCTCTTCCTCCCATTTGATGATATTTGTTATGATAATAATACTATTTGGTCGGTTCCTAGGGTGTCCAACTCCTGATATAAAAAAATCCAACGTGAAAGGGTATATTTTTAATAGCCAGCGAACATTTTGGAGTACAACGATTCCATTTTCAGTACTGAAATAAGTCAGATTTTCATTATTCTGGGAGTGAATTCCTATTCATCTGGAGAAGGCATAGATGCTTATTAGTTTAAGCCGGTTTCCAAAGAATATTACATGCTTACGGGAGAAATTAAAGAGCCTAAGTGCTCTTAAGTTCTCAAGAAAAAATTACTAAGAAATTGTGAAAGTGCATTGAGTGACCTCAAAGCCCTAATAGTTACAACAATGATATGATATTACTTAGTGGTAATAAGTCGAGAGAATGAGAAAGTAAAATATTGAGATATTTTTGGACTGTCTCAAACGGAAATAACAAGTAAAGCTTCAACGAAAGGTAACATTCATGAGATGATCGCAGTAGAAGTTTTTTTGTTTGTTTAACAAAGCGTGTTTTTTGAAGATGTGCCGCTTTTGTATTCATCTCACGCTAACCAATTTTTACATGAATTTCAATTTTATATGAAAGCCTGATATTTAGCACATACCCTGCGATCATGGAAGTTATTTTCGTTGTTCTATGCTGTCGTAATTGTTTTTATTAATGAGCATTTAAATTGCAAGTTTTCTTATCGCAATGGTTCTATAAGGGAGAAACTCTGTTAACCCATAAATAATCAACGAAAACGCTCATCTACATCAAGGGCAGGAACAAATGCTAGCAATAAAATAAAGCCAAAGAGCATTAACTCTTAGCTAAACATAGCTAAAATGAGCTCCAAGTGACAAAATTCTACTTGCGTCACATGTGCGTCTCAGGGCAGCGAACGTGTTAATTCACCTTTTCCGCTAAATTTCTGTCAGTGTTAAGTCCTTATTATAAGCATATCGTGCGACCAGCTTTTGTATCCCATTCTCACATATATCTGCTGCTCTATATGTTAACCGTTACATGACAGCCGTTCTGACGTCATCGTTACCATTGGCAACCAGAGTTCTTTTTCAAATGCACAGATAAGATATAATCACTGGATGCTAAATCAGGGTTGTTTGGATGTTCATCATATGACGTAAAGACATCCAGGGTATGATAAACCCAATGTGGACGAGCATTGTCATTTAGTAGAACGTGGATGTTTCATGCGACCATCCTTAACTATTCTAACTTCTTATCATCATTCCATCAGTCATAGCGTGTGCTCTACATGCTCAAATAATCTTCCCATCAATTATGGCCCGTTTATCGTCTCTTGTACGTTCAAAATCAGACTGCTAAAGTCTGAAGCTGGCGCAAATAAACCGATTACCCAATACGATGTGTCGTAGTATAGGATAGAGTTATGCCGTGAGTCGGTAAAGGTGTAGGTTTCCATAACATGAAACTATATTTTTTTTTAAAACGTAATTCCGAATTGGCACTCGCAGTAGCTTTTTACGTACGCTCAATATACGGGGTGCGGCGAGTGTTTTAGAATACATTTCAAGTGACCGTATATCTTGTACGTCATCTTTACAGTTCTTTTCTTGTTCAGGTAAGTATTTCAGAACATAAGCTAACCCAGGAAAAGAAGAGGTATGCTGTTATCGTCTTCTTGACAGCAGGACACTCAGATTCCGGGATCACTATCTTCATTAAAGTCTCCCCAGTCATTAGTCTTCGTAGTTGGAAGAGAACTAGAGGCCGCCAGTCCTAATGTGGAAACCGTTTTTCATAGAAGATATTATCGACGCTCGAACAGGACCTGGAAGCCTGAATTAATAATTTCCCAAAGCAGCTGTCGAAAAGCACCGTGGAAAGTCCGTGGAGCACTCGGCGGGAGATGCAGGTTAACGAGGCCTTCGTTCGACGTGTGGTTCATGACGAGAAGATGACGACCCCCTTCACAAGGTGTTCATAATGCGAAGAGGCTATTTCATGTCCGAGAGAAAGGAAGGTTAGAGTGACGTAAGTCTCTTAAGGAAGCTGGGACGTCCTTAGTTACTAGGAATGCTCTGGTTCTTCTCGGATGTGGGCCTTCTGTCCCTGACGTTCAGTCTTCGAACTATTACGCCTCAGGCGTGGTTCAAAAGACCTTCAATTATAATTATCGTCCGCGCAACACCGTTGCGGCTCTTGGGAAAGCCCCTGTGAATGCCATCTCTAACGTGGACCTTCCTCATCACGGCCTGCTGACGGTTTTGAATGCGTTTAGGGGCAGTTATTGCAGCAGAAGGTTTCATTGACTAGTGTCGTGCATTTGGTCTGTCATTATGTGAACATGACGCTCAATGGTCTTATAATACTCTATCTTTAGTCTCTGTTCCTTTCTTCCGCGGCTATTATTTGTTTTCAGGCGCCAGGTGCACCCTGTAAATACTCTGCTTGTATCCAATCAAACACGCACCGCGACTTACCTTACAAAATTTACTCCAAGTATCTCATTTTCGAATTACCATCTTGAAAATGAACTCTCCCCTTCCCGTGTGAAGCTTATCTCCCACGTTTGGCATCACTGGTTTTGTCTCTGTTATGAAGTTTTCTGCGCATAAGTACGTTGCTTAATACGTCACAGAAATGCTTCATCTTTGTCATTTGCAGCTCCAGAGAAAAAGACTTCCGCTCGTTAGCGCTTGATAACTTCCGTTGGAAGCGTCGCTTTAATATTATCCCTCTGACAATCTGCGGCAATCTGAAATTCCTCGTTGTTGTGCGTCTTTTTGGGGTGTGTTGTACATCTTTTTTTAGTAAAAATGAATTGAAGAATGTAAAACTATTTGCTTTATTGTATTTGGTTATAACGGTACGATCATTGTTTGTGCAAAAAATATCGACCGTATTTGACATCCGGATAATGGAAACTTGCTGCATCGTTTACGCGATATGTATCCTTTGACGAAAATTGCGGGTGAATACATTTTTTATGCACTTTGATATGTGACTTTTTATATCTTTTGTTTTGACACAAGCCATGATAGAATTGCATTAAACTAAGAGTGTAAAATGGGCAAAAAATATATACTCGTACTCAGACTAGCAGGATAGCTTTTCATCAGCGTCATTCTTGTTCTTTTCACTTTCTCACCTTCTTTCTTTAAATTACTTTGCTAGATTACTACACGAGTGATTTCCTGATTTCTTGCTTTCATCATGATTCTCTTCCGGAGATTGAATTTTCTTGGCTACATTACGTACTCAATGGAAACAATTTCTAGAGTTGCCGACTTGATGTAATTTTTGGGGACCATTCGTTGGGCTTTCCATTGAGTGATTTCTATCCTTTCATGTTTTGTTTAACATTTGTTGCAGGAACTCGTGCTACATGTCTAAATGAACGATCGGTGGGGCAGTAGTACTTTTTCATCTTCAAACGAACACATAATTGATATGCTTCTATTTATGCCAGAGCGCTTCCAGCAATTCATATGATCTTTTGTTGTATTCCTAACCGGTAGATATACTGATAGCGATGCTACGTAGTTTGACGAATATTGCGTGCATTCATTGAGTGGCCTAATTCATGTAAAATTCCATCTAAATTCGTATTTTAATTGGGGTCATGTTATCGAGGTAAGCTGCCACCACCTCGGGAACTGATATATTTAGTTAGTCCTCGCGAACTGATATATTTCAATGTAATATCGTTAATTATATTAATCGACCATTCAATTGATAAGAAATTACGTCAAGTATTTAATTGATAAGTGAATGATCTTGAATTGACCCAACAACGTTAAACTGCTTTGGTTAGCGGGTCAGATGAAGTGAAGGCCTCCTGGTTTTGAAGTATTATGTTTCTACTTATACTTTCATCTCATGCACGTCGTGAATTCCCTAAATTTGGTAACGAGATTTTCAATACTCGACACGCTGAGAGATATGAACATAGGTTATGGTGCTCCATTCAGTTTTACACGTTTAATGAAAGAACCGCTATCTAAATAGTACAATACGCACTGGAATTCTAACGGACCTGACATTGACATGTACTCGTTCGTATGGCTAAAGGAAAGAACACTCTAATAGACCAAAACATGACTCAGACTAATCCGAAAATGTGAATTAATGCATCCGACATATCTCAGAACACTGGACTAGAATGCGGTTAAGTAAGAATGATTAATAAGATTACCCAACAGGGGGAATGAATCGTTGGATGGGCTGTTGGCTCTGCCACTTCCAGAGTGGATTTAGGGCGGTGGATAAAATTTGAGTGGACACGATTATGGGCACAGGCTCCTAAGAGTTCAATATGATTGTATTTAAGCGTCGTATTTGGACATGTGCGCAGCGAGTAATTCAAGAAAATTCGCCTATAGGGCTGTACGTTTTTCAAGGTAATGGGCGGCAAGTGAATGAATGCTTGAGGATGGCAGACTGCCCCTCGTAGTCTCGTTCCAGCGCTCGGGCATGGTAGGGCTAAATTCACGACCCGCTGGTAACGCGTAGTGTTACGCACACTGTACATGAGCGTCGTTAGTGACTCCTAAATCCTAAAATAAAGCTCAGTTTGTATCCAAAGTTTAGTATGATGAACAGAAGGTTCATCGAACTAGCATTTTAAGGAAATAGCTCTAAAGAAAACTTTCGTTTACTAGTAATTAAACTTTAACTCTCACGCGGTTAGGGGTGAGGTGGGTTGCTGTCTGTTGTTCGTTGTTCGAACGAGGTACGGTCGAGAGCTGTTACGTTGACTCTAGATGATGTTAGGGTGCAAAAACGGCTCCGTGAATTCGATGTCGATATTTTTCTTCCTCCTTCCCTTCGTCGTAGAATAAATGTCTCTTTCAGGACGGAGATATTAGTCTTTTTATCTTGCATATTTTTTATTATGTGTGCCTCGTAGGAGCATAACCTAATAAATAATTTAACACGAATAGTACCTTGCCCTTCCGAGGCCGACTTTCTTCTCGACTATAGAAGTACTGTAGAGCTTTCACTTTTGTGTGAGCGCTCGGCTGCAGGGCGACAGATGCGGCCTTGTTGCGCGGTCTGCCTTGCTGCCGCTGCTGGTTGTGGTGCGCGGGGCATGCATGACGGCACCACAGCGTGCGCAGTACGGGCCCTCGCATGCTGCCGCTGCCATGGCTCCATTGTCAGGCTTGTGACTCTCTAAACTCAACTCGGCGCTGAATTGTGCTTTAGTGCAGGGATTTTCCTGCTCAATCTGAACACGGGACGGAAACACACAGTTTCTGATTCTTTGGAGGGAAGATGAAGGACCTCAGATATCAAGCTCTTCTTCCTCACTTGAGCCTCTGGGGCGTTAAAATTAGAGTAGGCCGTTTGGTAATGTCAAAAGGAAGATTGGACATTTCTTAGGTGTTACTCAAATTTTATGAAACAAATACTTCAACTAAAAATAATGAACCCGCTTTCTTTTTCGTAAAAACTGACAAAAGCTTAATATGTTATCTTGAAGTATATTGATCTGATCTACGGTGTGTTGAGGGCCTCTTTATAGCTGCTCTTGTGCCCGAAGCTTGAGATACTAACGACCCGGAAAGGTGCCGAGCTACGCATGCTGCCCTGCGGACTGCAGGAACGTAGTCTGCGATAACCTCTTGTAAATTTAGTTTCATTGTAAAGTTGTCGGTATTTTCCCTCTTACTTTCTCCCCCATGAGGTGGCCGACGAGTTTCTCTCTCTTCCTGGCGAGTCATCGTCTCTGTTTCTATTTTCTGAACTGTTTTTAAATTATGTTGAAAATAACTTCTCTATAAAATATCTATTACAAGTTTAAAGCTTTCGAGTAATTATCTACTCGTTTTCAGTATCTGGAGTGAAATACAAATATTTACTCATTACAAGTACGCGACCTATGGAGAACAGATAATTTGCATGAATTGTTGTCGTCTTAACTTAAACTATTAAGGAGTATAAAGAAGTCAGACTCGTTTAAACTTGGCCTAAATTTATGGATATAAACACTCTGAAGCAGTCTGATGTCTTGTAATTGCCTCTAGCAGTAGACAAGATATCAGACTGCTGGTGAGATTTGTGCTGTGTTAGGAGAAAAAAGCCAATACCACCCTTGTTAGTATCGCAATTTGAAAGTCGTTGATATTTTGACCTCAAGAATGGATTATGCAACTGTCGATCAATTGAGTTTGATGCAATGTTATTGAAGCAACTTGTTCATGGAAGTCCCCGGTGCTAGTTGTCGCATCACGTAGCCGCAACATACGAGTGCAGAGCCGAAACGAATTTTCCTTAGATACTGAATAAATTACGGTACACCAACATCTAAGTCTAATACCTCTCGTTCTGACATGCATTGGTCTGATGTCTTATAACTGGGTATATTTCTTTGTTTATCTCAAATTTGCGAAAAGGGAATTGTGCACCAACTAAGACAGGATTGTTTCTTAGTCTTCCAGAAGTTCGAATGGTCGAACCTCGTACGCATATTGAGACAGAATTAAGCAGGGCTGTTATGATTTAGTAGGGTCTGGCTCAAGCGCCTCAGTCTGGCTCAAGAAGGATAGTTATGCACAGCTACAACATAGCTAATTCTGTGTACGTGTGTTAGACTGGCCGCGCAGGAAATCCTGTTTGGTTGAGGCGGGCCAGATCCGCTCCACTGCTCTCGCGTAGACGGACGCTGGGTGCAACTGACCATCTACAGCGTGCTTGAGAACACCTCTGTGTTGCTTCTAGCTTCCAAATGTATCACGTTTTATCTATTCCTCGCAGTGGAGATGCTACTTTTTCTCTCAGTGGACATGCTACTTTTTCTCTCAGTGGACATGCTACTCTTTGTTCTTTCTGTATGACGTATTGCTACTGCAATACATGAGAACACAACTTGAAGCCATTGAGCTCAGCAAATTAGTGAACGCGTTTCAAATACAATGCAAACTAATGAGCCTCAACGATGGGAACCTAACTTTCCTCGTCGTTTTATACTTCCTCTACCGGTCCTTCTCGCTGCCTGCATCCGTCTATGAAGTATGCACTAACACTTCGTTTTCCAATTTTTCCTCCTTTCATCGGTTTTCAGTAAAGTATTCTTCGATATTTTCTATGATAAGCAATAATTGTAGTAGTAATATAGGGTTTCCGGAAGTTACGAAGCAGAAATAGTCAATGGTTGGTTTATTTTTTCTTCTACTTCAATACTGGAGAGTCGAGGTAGGTCGTTTATCAGAGAATCGGAGGAACGTTAGGGAACATACTTTTACCTTGTTCGCAATTTTAATTTTCAATTTCCAAGGTAATTCGTCAATTGTTTTCTGGAGATTTTTTCGCCGTTCCCTTCCATGTTACTTTTATTCGGAATGTCAACGCATATCACAATAATTTGATTTTTTTCCTCTACGTGCCCATGTTTAAATTTTTAATTTATTAAAACGGTAGGTCGATGTAGGACAGTTATTTTTGAAATATGTAAAGGGCTGAGAGATTTAGTCTTACAATTGTATGAAACGTTACATTTTGTAGTATAATTTCGTATTTGTGTTCCGGATCAGTAAATTCTCAATAAATCTGTACTCGAGAAGTTAAAAGTAAAAAACTCAACAAGAAGAGACTGGTTCTGTGAAGCGCTGCAAAGGTGCTCCTGCTTCATTTCATCGTCCACGATTGTGTGCTCTATTTAATTAATTACCCCGTGGGTGAAGAACTTCCTCGTGCTCTACGCTTTGATGTTACGTTCGTCGTCTTAGGAGGGGGTCACTTGAAGCTTCTTTTGCCTCAAGTTTACTTGATCTCGGAACTTATGTCTTCCGGCCACCGCGTCCTGGGCGTGCGTGTCGTCATTAAACTTTAGTATGCTCTGCTCAAACTCGCCTTTTATAAACGCAGCCAAGTAAATAATATGGACAAGCCTTTGTTCTTGCTTGTGAATTCATTCCAGTCTGCACAAGGATTTACTGGAGCGAACCCTGTTTAGCATCATCATTCATTTATAAGTTAAATGATTTGGTTAGTTAACGATCGTTAGTAGGCTGGTTGTTATAGCAAAAGGTAATTTGTATGTAGATCGTAACGTCATGCCAACTTGTTATGACGTTGTCTGCGTAGTACTCAAAGCAATGGCTGCGGCCGCTGAGGCAAGGAACGGATACAAAGATAGCGATCGGTCGGACGCCTCGTCTCTGGGCGAGACACTAGGCGCTACGTTCCTATACCGGAGGGCGGCGCTTTTGTATCAACGTCAACTCAAGAATTTTATGCACCGAACTGTAGTCCCAAAATATCAGTATCTCCTTCCGAGTCCGGCGTTCTCTCTATTATGCGAAATGTCTATTACATCTTTAAAAACATCAATATCGTACATCACTAAATAATTCTCGGTAGTAATTGGGACCTCACATATTTATTTTCACATTTGGCCTATCTATTTTACTTCTCAACTATTCTCTTTTCTCTTCTTTCTCTTATCATGCGATAATACATATCCCGTGCAATCAGCTAAATTAAAGAAATACAAGGAGTCGCCTAAAAAAATCTGAAAAGACCTGAATTAGGTCGATTGAGATGTAGAATATTAATGGTGACCGCTTTGGCATCAAAATGAGAATAATGATCATATAAATGATAATCGAAAAATAAGCATAGGATGGTTCTAAGCCCCTACCAATGATAGCGTCATAGAATTAGAAAAATATGAACTGAAATTAGCCTAATTGATTTATAAGCGAGAAATCTTAGTGTTGAAATGAATCAAGTTTAAAGGCAGGTTCAAACATCGAAATCCAATAAAATTCGTAACTTAAAGTAGAGCTTTCGAAATATAGCTACACTTATCATCAGTATCCGAGAAAAAAGAAGAAAAAATGCATCTAGAATCGTATCCCTCAGGGGGCATGGGATAGACCTTGAGCATTTGACTAGGTTAGTTAGGTTTGTATATCCTATGCTATGGAGACTAGGGTCCCCAGGGAGGCACTGTTAGGTTGCCTTAGCCGTAGATGGGCCTTTGGGACTTCTATCTTTTATGCCTTCTTTCCTTCTTTCATTTTCAGACCTATTTCGCTATCTCTTTTTTGTCTTTTCTTCTTCTGCCTTCTTAACTTGGTGTTTCTGTGTGCAGGGAATTCGGCGTAGGAACACACTTGTGCATAGATTCCACGTTTTCTACTGTCCACACTAGATAATCCCTTCTTCTCTTCGCTCTCTTTGTATCATTTTTCATGTGGATAGGTAGCTCTAAACTAAGGAACAATGTATATTCACACGAGTGGAATGCAATATTCTTCAAATACAATATAAAGAACAAAAATCAGCTTACTGTAGTGTACCCATATTTTGGAAGGTAACTTAATATTTCGAGTGGGGTTGAACAAATGCTGTCGTTCAAGATTGAATCAACCTGTGAATCAAAACTTCTTCTAATATTTTTGAATCATGGGTAGATGTGGATGTTAAAATTTAGAATTTTTTATTTTAGTGTAGTGTGTTTCGAAGAAAGTGCATGTAAGCGTATTTTGCTATTGGGAGGACATGCTAATGGTCTCCCAGTTCCAGGGGAGAGCCCTTGTGTTCTGCAACGCGCGTGTGCAGGTGACGCATCACACTCCCGCTGTAGGTGGCATCACCCTGGCCACACGAATGCCAATACACAACGTTATTTTTAACACAGGGCTAAGATTCTTAGTACAAAATAGATTGCATATGGTGAAATTATTACTGAAAACGCACCACGTTTCCGCTTGAAGACAAAGTAGAACAATCAATGTGTTATTTTTCGTTTAAATTAAGTTGTTCAATTCCGACCTAATGTATGGAATTGAGTCTTTTTATTGAACTTAAGAGTCCATGATCTTACCGTAGCATTTGTTAACTAATGGCAGCGGAAGCCATTAATGCCAAAACATTCACTTAAATCTAATTCAGTTATACAATTTTCCAGGTAGAACATAGTTTATAAGCACGGCTATTCTTATACCTGTATTAAATTTCACTAGTGTATTTCATCTCTATTTTGGTGAAAGTGAGTTTTCGAAAGACACCCGTAGAAATACTTTTTTCATTTTTTTCGATAACGACGTCCAAAAATGGCAATTTCGAATTGTTCTCAAGTTCGCTGGTAAATTTGAGAGAGGCGTGTTTAGGATTGTTAAGAGTCTTGAAAAAAAAATGAATATAGGTCATTGCATAACGTTTGAAACTTGCTTTTTTTTATCATGTTCATAGTAAAATGACACCATTATGTAGAAGTCAAGAATAGAGGCGTTATGATTAAGTTAGAATAGAATGTGGCAGCAGAGATGAGCCGAGTTGCCCAGTCTTAGGTGTAGCGATACAAAGATACAGTCACAGACTGTCATTCTGAGTTGGGTTGTACGTTGAGTATGCTTGCTGAAGTATGTGTACCGCACAGCATTTTCAAATATGTTGATATTTTTTTCATTTTGTGCATTTCTGATTCACAAGCAATTTTCTTCGTCTATGTCTTCGATACCCAGCGACAAACTATGAACTCTGAGAAACAATTTGGTCGTGGTAGTGTCATTGCTGAGTGCGGGGGCTATTTGAGGACATGTTTTCAGTTCATTACATAGCATGTGTAATCATTTACAATATTTTTGGTTTCAGATAACCCATTTAAGTTAGGATGTTAACCTAAGTAATGAATTTACTCGTAGTCATAGTAGCTTTAACTGCCTATGATAATTTTAGGAGTTGTAAGTAGTAAAGGTCAAGTCATGCCGCCTTTCATTTTTCTATAGCATCTTAGGGTCAATGCTGCTGGGTACATTGATATTCTAAAAACGATTGTTAAGCCAATAAAGTATCCAATAGAAAGCCATACGTCTTTCAGCAAGACCCGGCACCATCTCACAAAGTCATAGTAACCGAAGTAGCCGATTAATTTTACGGTCATGCGACCCCCAATTTATGGACCTCAAACTTGCTAGATTTAAATCCGATAACCTATTACGTGTGGAGCGTTGTTGAGAGACTAATCTACATCCTCATAGTACCATAGATTCACTAAGAGCCGCTGTATCAAAATTGTCCGAAATAAGAACCACTTACTTTCAGCTTGTCAATGGTTTCGGATCCGCGTAGAAGCAGTCATTGAAGCCAAAGGTGGCTTCATTAAGTCATTTGATAACGAAGTATCATTAAGGGTATTTGTAAAAAATTGATTTATATGTATATATTTTTCGCTAAAATATTGTTTAGTAAACATATTAAAACTATCCTCAAATAACCCACGCACCCTGTATTTAGTTTCCTACGAAGAGCTGATAGAAATCTTTATTGATAACAACAGTTTCTATCACAAAAACAACTTTTGGTATGAACGAAATCTCTTCTTTTTTCATGTTGTGGTTGGTGTTGGCGTACACAGATGCCCCGAATGGGATGTCGTTTACATTTCCGTCCACTTGTTAATCTGTACTTACAAATGTACGTCTTCTTTTCCCGTATTTTGGGTTTCATTTAAACTCCTGTACAAGCGCCCTTGTGTAGATTAAATGTAGGGATTATGTTAGCATTGATCCTAATTTGTACAAGATTTCAAGCGGTAAATTCATTAAACTTTTGTTTATTTTAATGCACATCTAGGACTAACTGTAGTTACTGCTAGTTGAAAATGTGCCGTTGTTTCGGAGCGTTTACTTAGAGTGAGGTCAGTGACCTGGTTTGCAGGGCGTGGAAGAGCTCATCTTAACTTGGCCGCTAAGGCCTGAGCGGCGCTAGGTGTGCAGGGCCGGCAGGCCGCAATGTCCGTGTAGCCTTTATGGTGTCGTTGGGCCGCTTTTGCGCGTCTTTTTATGACCCCTCGGGCACGCCTTTAGTCTGCAGAGCCGCTTCCCCGTGTATGTGGTTCCTGAAGCATCTTGCCTGGAAGTGTCCGCATGTCTTACGAAGTTCACGAGATCCTCTTTCAAGCTTTTAATTTTTGTCTGTTTCACTAGTCTGGTGCTTATATGCCTTTTGACGCCACGTTCGCCGAAGAATTTCTTGGACAAATTGAAAAATAATTTTTTATTTCGTTTACTTCATCATAATCTAATAATCATAATTTCTTAATTCTTTGCCGTAACTCGGTTTACATTGTAGAAATGAGACCGAATACTCATTTCTTAGAAGTCAGGCATCACAATTAGTGTATTATTAGAGGTAGTTTCTCATATTTATTTATGTGATTTATGCTGTATAAACTATGATTATTATAGAAGGGCTTTTTGGCGGTGTTTATTTCAGTGGGTTCTCTCATCATACAAAGAACTTTGAGTTTTTCTATGCGTACCAGTATCCGCACTAGCATAAAAGTGTTGTCCCGTACCAATATTTCAGGGGATTTTCATCAGAAATTGCGGATGCTTTGTCGATACCATCACCACTGGCGGTCGTCTTGAATTTGAACCCTGCCTCGCTTCCCACATGTGGCACGAAGTTGAGCTCGGCGTAGCCATTAAGGTTTTATGACTTATTTCAGTCATCTTGCGATAAATTCTTTCAAATACTGAACGTGTACATTGTGTCCGTCGATACTTGGTGCTGAGGTGGTCGCAGCTGATATGACACACAAACAATGTCTCAGCGACTGCCCGATGTTTCCGTTCTTGCTACAGTATGCAAAATTCACACTTTTTGAAGGGAAGTCCTTTCATGTAGTATTGATTCATTAACTCTTATTTAACGCCGAGTCAAAACAACGATCTCGTAAATAATTGAATCTTGTTCTTTTTTTGCAAAATAATTTCGAATAGTTTACGAGTTGAGTGAGAAATAGTAAGCCGTTACGTAAAATGCTCTTCGTACCCTCATGTCGGGAGACCCTTATAAGCAATATATATATATATTAATGAACCGTTGAAAAGTGAGCAGTATAATTCATACTACTATTAGTGTATTTTTAAATGAGAACGATCATCTACTGCGTTATTAAAAGTTTTGCGTTAGTGTACAGTTTTACTGTTTATTTCAGGCGTGTACGGCAGCAGCGTGGAGTCAACGAGCCACATGCCCTCGGCCCCTGACAGTCCCCAGCCAGTGGCACTGCCGGTCACCAACGCAACGACGCCCGCTACCACCGCCGTCACCACCACCACCACCACCCACCTCAACATCAATCATCACCATAACAACAACGTCTTGCGCAACTCTAGCAATGTAAGCTCTGTGAGTGCGAGCAGCCACCTGACTGACTTCACGGGCACCAGCCGCAGCAAGACCAGTACGGACAGTAGCATCAACTTCAGCATCAATAAAAGCAACAAGATCAACAGCAACAGCAGTGTCAGTATCAACAAAAGCCACAGCAACAAAAGTAGCAGCAGCAACAGCAGCAGTGATGGTAGTCTGAGTAGTCATGACAAGAGCGGCGGCAGGCGGTGGGGATCTCTCAGTGACGTGGCCGAGGACCCTGTGCTGGCAGAGGCACAGCACCTCACCATGTGCCGCTGCATCACAGCCTCCATACTCGAATCGGAGACTGTCTACCTCGAGTGTCTGCAGGTGGTGTTGCAGGTGAGGAAGAGACTGGCGATTCGTTGTAGGTTTTCTTGTTCTTTATTCTCATTGTAAATTTTAAATAGAGCTGTATTATTCACTTATATCTTACTAAACTCTAGATGATAGTATTTGGTAGTATAGAAATTAGGTAATTTGATTAGAAAAGTAGTTAGTTGTTGAGCTGCTTCCTTGCCTTGCAAAAGCGAGAGGTACGTGTAACATGTCTTGGCCCTACCGAGGTGTCGAGTCCGGGCGTGGTGGGAGGAGGACTTGAAACATCTCGTTGAGTACTGTGTATAGCCGTAGTTTCAGTCAAAATTGTTATGAGGTAGATAAAATGCAAAAGTTGACTGCTTCGATACGCTTCATTTTTTATGGAAATCTTACTGTTCGAATGCAGAACTCTCTATTTACTTGCTTAGACGCACGTAAGATTAAGTACTCTGTTCGACCATTTTCAAATAGGTTGTAGGTTATTGGCAGTGTCCCAGGCAGGTCGTTGCTGTGCTGTCTGTGTTGTGGAGGATGATCTATATTTTATTTCTTGCCTACATGATAAGAGTCACATACTATCTTGCAACGAGCCGCGATAAGTTGTGGCTGAGGGAAGTTTCGAGAGTGGGAGCAGCGGTTGTTTTTTGTGTTGGCTCTTGCACGCAGCGCTTCTGTGGTCAGTCTAGGCTCGATCTCGTCCGGTCACTTTCGTTTTGACTGAATATTTGTGGCAATTGTGTCTGAAAAACATAACTCTATTACCTCCTCCAGTATAAATAAATTGTTCGTTCTGGTGAATCCTTGCAATGTTGGTTATCAATCAATATTAAATGATGTCTCTGTTGTTCTGCATCCATCAATAATTTATTTTGAACAATTACATGTTGAGATCATTGTTAAACATCCATAGACATCAGTGTAGGAAGAAGTTATGCTTACCTAAATCTTAAGGCATCAAAATGTTATACTTAGTCACTTGGTGTCGGCAATGTCCATAGTGTAGCCGAAATGGTACAGCCTACGCTAGTACCGACGTTGGCTTGAACCGATCCTGAAACTTCCATACATCCCTAATGCGGTTGGCACATTGGCAGTGAACTGTGTTCGAGTTTATCATTTGAATGACAACGTTTGAAAAAATGCTTCTTAACAGGCATAGAACTTATGTCCCAGGGTATTTTTTGTATATAGGTGGCGATATTATTTCAGTTTTGTGGCTACCTGCATAGAAACCTCTAGCATCTTTCCACCAACTGCTCAACTACTGTGGATTTTATATAACGGATCTATTTTCGTTCCTGAAGTAGTTAGTCCTGACATGAAAATTATCGATTTTAATCACTATAACTTTAATTTTATGGTTATGATAGCGCTCTACAGTAGGCATAATTTTTATCGTTTTTTAATTAATTAAGCTATCACATCTCCCGTGCGTCTCAATAACTAAAAAATTCTAGGGGAGAAAAAAAACTTATTTGATTTATTTTATTTCAGTACATGAAAGCTCTAAAGGCGACACTGACCACGTCCCAGCCAGTGATTTCTCCTGACGATTTTTCAACTGTGTTCTACCGCATCCCTGAGCTGTACAACGCCCACAAGGAATTTCTGGATGGCCTTAAGGAGTATTCGGGGCAGCACGACCAGCCGTGCGGCAGCATCGGCAACCTCTTCCTGACTCTGGTGGGTGCATCTGCTGAGGAACATCACGTTCTCGGCTGGCGCACAGGAAAATGTTATCTCTGTCGGTGTCTATACAGGCACGTTTCGAATCTACTGAATAATTACCTCATGTTTTCAGGGCTTTAGTATAAAGAAACCTTGTTTTTGAGAAACGGTATTCATATACAAGTTGCGAAAGCCTTTCTATTGAGTCTTTTTACGGTTCCGAAGGGTTGTGAGGTAATTTTACTGGAAAGAGTGTGAGGATATTTCTTCGGCTGCGGAATAGATGTTGAAAAAACTATTCAATTTTAAGTGTTCTATGGTTTTGTGAGTAACGAGGAACGTGTCCAAATATTGCTCAGAAAACCTTCTGTTCCTGAGTAACTGATATGAAAAAGACAGCATTTCGGACATTTAGTCAATGAGCGCAAGACTAAAGGCTGAGAACTGTTTTTTATATAATGAATGATTGAAAACCTGTCTTTAGTGTACAAGTATCCTAGGCTCAGAAATATGGAGAACATAAATTATTTAATAAAGATTGAGTATGAGTGTTAGCATTGCTACTAGTCAGCCGGATGAGGAAGCTCGCGAGCCTAGGAACTAGGGCGCATGTGTATATTCTAATTCTTTTTGTCTAATTGAAATAAAAGGTTATTTACTGTCAAACCCAACCCATTTGGTCCAGGTGTGTATCTATTAATTTATTGTGGTCAAGAAAAATGAGAGCTCCAATTGTCCACACGCTCAGACGATAACATCGAATGTCTCATGAATTGAAGGAGACCCTTTTTCCGTGCAGGCCCAGAAGCTTGAAGTGTACGGCCAGTTCCTGGGCAACTACTCGCGCGCTGTGGAGACTGTGATTCGCTGCAGCAGCGAGAGCTCTCAGTTCGCTGCCATCAGCCGCTCCATCAAACTGAAGTCCCTCCACGGTCAGGAGCACACGCTTGAGGAGCTGCTGCACAGGCCTGTCGCAAGGGTGCAGAAGAACACACTTGTGCTGCACGTGAGTCTTCTAGGCGGATGTTAAGTGATGGAAATGTGGCCTGCAGAAAGAACGTGTATCTTGAAATGTGGGAAATACTTGTCTTCCAACTGTTTGGATTTGCTCGTAGAAAACATAGAGAATTTATGCTATGACCCTTGATTTTGCATTTTTAGTTATTGGTAGACTAGTATTGAAAATAGTCGGATTTGCACTGATTATCTATTACGCTGCTACTGGTACATGCTTTTCTACTTTGTTCAGCATTGTCTTTAGATAGGATATGAAAGGCTGAAAGTATACATAGTTTCGTCGAGTGCCTGCTTTTTGTGCTCGAACTTCGTGTCGGTAGTGCAACTTCGAAAAATTGAAACAATTTCTAGTGTATCTGGATTGAATATAGTTGCCCATTACAAGTCTCGTGTATCAGGTCGGTATTGGTTCTCTTATTGCTCTCTCGATGATTATTGCCTTTATGTAGATTAGAGTGTGAATTAGTCTTAAACTTTCGCTATGACTTTTTTCTGGGAGTATTAGTATTAATTTTATCTTCTGCCATGATTGCTTTATACAATTACCTTGTAGCAATGTTTTAGGACAGTGAAAATGCACTAACGGTTTTTGTAAAACTCAGCAAATCTGGAGGAAATTTTTTTAATTAATCAATTCACCAAGTGTTATTCATTTTCTTGAAAAAAAGATCAAGAAGCTGTAAAACTTTTTTCTTGTATGAGTGAGTGATAAATTTTTTAATATTTTCAAAACATGTGAAAAGTGCTGCTGTTTTATGTATGTACATATCCAATGTTCTTCAAATAAGAACAAAAATACGTTTAATTAAAGATAGACACTTAGACCTGAATTACAGTTGAAGGTCTTCACTTTATCTTTACATTTTTAATCTAATGAGAAGGTCTTCAAATTTGTCCCAGCGTCGCGATAAAGCACAAGCAATAACCAGAGGTGCATTAATATACGTTACAGATTACTTTCATTCTGCTTCCATGACATACATTGATAAAACCAAATTGCGCTTGTAAAACGGTAATGTATACATGCTCATGACTTGTATAGATAAATTATTCGGTATGGTGAGGCTTCGAGTCCGCATATTGCCAGAGTTATTTCAACATCACTTACATGAGTGATAAGTAATAATGTTACCCTGTTCTGTGTTCAATACGCCTTTGCACGCTTACAATTTTTTTGTTGAAAAAGCAAAAACTTTTAACAGATTACGAATTCCAGAGGGTTCAAGAATGGTTATCTGTTCAAGAATGAGGCCATTCTTTTAAAGAGATGAAGCGAGAAAAATTGTGTACAATATCGAGAGCATCAAATTTGAATAGAATGTCTTCAGGATGAAAATAAGTCTTCCATTTGTGAACTGTTTCATGACGAACTGCCTGCACGCAAGTATTCTCAATAAAACGAACTGAGAACCATCAATTGAATTAAGAAAGATAGTAAATATGAAAAAGCCTGCCTTTAAACAACGAAACACAATGTGTCGCCAAATGTAAATTCGGCTCTCCTTATGCGACACCTTACACTTCAGCCAGACATTTAAAGTTTCATTTAGGTTTAACTCGTCAATTCTATCTATTCAGAAGCACTAGCCGCTGAAACGTATAGAAATCAATACATTATTTTGGGGTCATTGATGGAGATGAATGTTACAAATAATGGATGTTTGAGAACAAAGCACTATTGTAACGCTAATTTTATCCCTGCACGTATACGTTCATGAAGTAAAAAGTAAAGAATCTCGTATAACTGATTAAAAAATTTTGAGAAGGAAATGTGTATCACAATCGAAAGGGAATGTGAGAATATGTTAGAACAGCGCGCAATTTGTTGAATTAGTAAATGAACCATAGAAATTTCTGGGTTTAAATTTATTAGTTCTAATTTTAGTTGTGTTATTACAGGACCTGTTGAAGCACACGCCTGAGCAGGACAGCGAGTCTCTCCAGAAAGCGTTGAGACTCTTTCAGAACTTCCTGTCAGATGGTTCTTTGGTGCCGAGTGATGCCATGTTGTCGGTGAGTGGAACCAGTGTTGCTCAGCCAGAGCATCTTATCGGATAGGCTTAGGTACCTGGTGAAAACATATTTGTGAGTGAGATAGTGCCTGATCCAGATCTACTTGTTGGATGGGTCGTTAATACTGCATGACGTTACGCTAATGTGACCAACCTTCTTGAGTAACCAATGAGTGCTGCGGTTGTTAATCGTATTCGCGACGACGTGATGTATGGAGGCGGATGAATATTACATTGTGCATGAATATTAATTGCAGATTGTGGGTGCATTTTTAGCTGAAGCGTACGAGAAGAATATTGAATAGTCTTATCTCGAAGTTGCATTAGTTCATCGTATTTCACCATGGGACCATCTTTCGCACCCCATTCTGAGATGAAGGCTTCATTCTTCAGAAGGTTAGTTTGTGCCGTTGAGCTTGCTTATCCTTCCAAATGTGAAATATAAAAAGGATGATGGGCTACAAGTCGAATTGAAAATGAATAAAAACTCAAGGCATTAAAAAAATAGAATCTGAGTTACTCTTTCGTGGGTGCGTTTGCTTCTACAAAGGAGAAGAAATTACTGAGCTTAGGTGTGGCATGAAATTTCATTTGCGAGCTTCTCACGTGAGCTTAGCGCTTTGCTCATCCACGGCGGTAGTGTTCTTGTTTCCATTTTGACAATTTTTTATTGTTGCACCCCTGCGCAATGCTTACCGTTTTTATTTTCATTTGCATTAGAATTTGTGTGAATTTTAATTGAAAATAAAAATATCTATATCAACAGACACCGTAAAGTTGTTGCATCCAATTTGTTGTGCATTTGCAGGTGTGCGATCGTCCTCAGCGGCACCTGGTGCGCAACTCGTTCATCGTTGAACTTGTAGACGGACACCGCAAGCTTCGTCATCTCTTCCTCTTCAACGATGTTCTCTTGTGTGCCAAGTATAAAGTAAGCCGTGCGCTTATTCTTGCCTTAAGTTGTAAAATATTCATCTCGTCTTTGGACGATGCAAACGAATTCGACTAACCTATATAACACAGGTGACTAATTTGTTATCAGATTTTGAAGTCTGCTTCAAGTATAATTTTGAAGATTTATACGAGTACTGTGTGGGATTCATATCGTACAGTTATAGGTTATTTCACTTTTCCCACATTAACTTGAACTGAGCCTGAGGATTGTGTTGCGAGCATCTCGATGGTTCATGTTATGTATGAGATCCAAAATGTGTTGCTGTCATCACTTGTCAAACAGTAGGAATAACGTACTATTTTTGTTACTCCACAGGCTACGAACAGAGCCGATAAATTCACGTTTGACCTCAAGTGGTTCATCAGTCTGCACGATATTCTTATCGTGGCGGGCAGCAGCCAGGAGCAGTTCAGGGAGGCGAGCCCCCCGAACCTGGTGAGCCTCAAGAGCCAGGCTGCCACCGTCCGGGACCAGCTACGCAGGCTCGAGGGCTCCTCGGAGAAGCCAGTGAGTTGCGCGTCACGTATCGTTTTTCTAAGGCAACCTCGATTTATTTAACAGTGTTCTTTTAGCTCTTCATGCTTTAACTTTGCCAAAGCCGTATGTTGACTGAAAATGCTGTGAATGCGCGGCGGAAGATTTTCTAATCTCGCTTCCATTTCTCAAAACTGTTTTTGACCATTGCTAGCGTGTTTTATCATTGGGCTCAATTGATTTTATGTATGTTCATAGAGAGTGTTTCACAAAAATGTGTTGGGGTTGTCAAATATTTATTACTTTGTAAGTATTGGTCGTATGTATTTGAACTTAGTCTTGTTTTCAAACGTGAAATGTCTACTCGTACTAACTAAATTATTTTCTAGTTATAATAATAGTTTAGTAACTGTTATGCAAAAAGTAAGTTTGGGTTTTTTTCCCATTGGGTGAACGGGTTTTTAAAAGCCTGATCACTTACTACATTTGCTGGAATAGAGCTAAATATCAAAACGGGCAAAAAAATAGAGAATAGGTATTTTTAAAGGAAAACATTTATTTCCAATGCAAACACAAATTTCAATTACAGTCCTTATTAATTAAATATTCCAACCTATGGCCACCGTAGCTTGCCAGATACTTAAGGCATCGATCTCTCATTGCTCGCATCGATTTTGGAATCATTTCACTGTTGTCTTTAAGCTTGTTACCATGGTGAATGATACGCTCTGGTATATCTTTTAAGTCACTTGGAGGCGTTTCATAAACTTTATTTTCCAAATAACCCCAGAGAAAGAAATCGCACGGGGTCAGTCGGGACTACTTGGTGGTCATTCTACTGCCTAAACCCAACTCCAATGACACGTTCTCCCACTCCAATCTTACTTTTTGTACAAGTTCCTAAACTAATATTATGACTAAAAACAAATTTAATTAATACGAGTAGATATTTTACGCTTTAAAATGAGACTAAGTTCAAGTATATACGACCAATACTTAATGAGTGATAAATATTTGAAAATCCCAACACTTTTATAAAACAACCTGTATATATTTTTGCTGCTCATGACATTGTATCGTACCGTACTTAGTCCTTATGACCCTTTTCAGTGACTGTCTGAAAACTTGCAACAAAGAAACAGGTAATCCAACGTCATTGTTTCAACAAAGTAATTGTTTTGTAAATTTGCTAAGTAGTAATTGACGTGATAGAAAATAAGCATACTTCTTTCTCGGTGTGCCAGAGCGGTGTCGGGGGTGGGACTCAGTCTGGCTCTAGTGGTGGTGGCGGCCTGCTGCACAACTCGCGGGTAGACAAGCTCCGCAAAAGGCTGTCAGAGTTGGAAGCTCAACTGATTCTGGCGTCGCCTTCGCTACCTTGGTGGGTGGGCAGACGTGGCATGTCCAATCTCCACAACGTTTTTCTTCTGTCCTCTCAGTACGAGCGCCAACAGTGGACCGAAGCTGTCAATGTTCTCCAGGTACGACTAACTACGCTCCAGACCTTTATTCCTCGAACTCGCTTTAACATTGAGATAATGTACTTAGCCCTCGCAATAACGTAGTGTGAAGTATAATGGATACCAAACGAAAAGTGAATTACAAAATAAATTATAAGCAGTTTATTTACTGTAGAACACTGGTTTCAGAGTCCTTAGGCCGTTTAGACTATTTGAATTTTCCAAAGAAATTCAACCAATCATCGACTGCTTCGTTAATAGTTCATAGAATCTGGATTACCAATAAGCGAACTTTGTGCGGAAATGCTAAATTACAGCTTTACGTTCTGAGATCGAATGATACATTATTCAGTAAGTTAATCTTTCTGTCCTGAAAGTATGCGCTGTTTTTGTGGGTCTGCATTCTTGCACTACGGAAAGTGATGCCGTAGAGAAATCAATTCTATGTTTTTAATGCCGTTATGCCCGCAATCGGATAACAGGAGAGTTTGTATCCTTCAGCTTTTCGTGATTCTCTTGGCATAAAATTCATGGTAGTTTTTGTGTATTTTTGACGTTCTCATATCAGATGGATAGTGATTTTGACTAAAATGACTCGAGCAACAGGTAAATTTTATTATGATGATCGTAGATGGAACCAAGGTTCCATCTATAATCACTTTTGGTTTCACCGAAATTGTATAGCCTTATAATGATGATCTGGGGCCGCATTATCAGAACTACTCACGACGCCGCAGCGATCAGCTGGTAGCCTAAGTCAGCTAAATGATCGTAGCTACAATGTGTGCTATTATCAAACAAATTACGATCGAGATTTTCACGCGAGATTTCACGTAACTTTATGACACTCAGAGCTCGCGTAAGTGGAGTTACGTTGAGCGTGAATGCATATATACACGAGCTGCTGGCCGAGATTCACGTGATAACTATATTTTCTACATAAATTTGTGTTGAACGTATATGATAATTGTGAAGTGTTGATTGCGATTGCTACAACTTACTTGTTATTGTGATTTACGTTATTCTCATGAGAACTTCATAATTTATGCATATTTCATTGTGTGAAAAGAACTGGATTTAATTGGTGTACTAAAGCCACATAAAATAGCCACATAGAGCCACATAAAATTTATTTTTCAAGTCATAAATTGATGGGTATTCTTATCTTAAATCTTAGAGGCAATCAAGTGCCATTATTTAGTAGGAGTTGCCATGGAATATAGTTTAATAAAATAACGAGCCTCGTTTCTCTGATCCGACGTCTGAAATTAATTAAAGCCATAATTTCGTTATCGTAAAAGGCTGTCGCTACGCTTCCATAATCACGTGACTAGCATCTGCAATGTTTACAAATCCTAGCCCTCAGATTGCAAAAAAAATTGGCTATCGGCCGAAGTGCTTTGAAAATACCGTTTGGCGTCAGTTCTCGCTAAGATGTCTTTGATAATACCAAACTTACGATCAGCGTACGCTGAACATAATTTTTTGACGTAAGTCTGACAATTTAAGATAGTTTTAATAATCTGGCCCCTGTATCCTAATACTGAAATCTTGTACAAAGTTTGTTAGGAAAGAACATATTCAAATTATAGAAGCGTGGCATATTCATAAACTTAAATCATCTCTCAAAATGCAAATTCCGTTGATTTTTACACTCGTAAATTATTCAACAAAAATTCTACATAACTTTTGACAACATTCGTCTGCGCATCTTCTTTTGATCTCGATCTTTTGTGTGATAAATATGTAATCTGTAGCGCTATAATTTTAAATTTTATAATCGGATTTATAAATTGTGTGATGTTATTTTTAGAAATGTACATGTGAATAGGAGTTTTTGCGATTTTTGCATGTCCTTAATTTCCATGTTAGTTGTGCGTTTTTGAATGGGACTTCAAATTTTCTCATTTGTTCTTTAGCCTGTGGACAATGTATAGTACATCGAAACGATGCATTTTAGAAGTAGAGAATTATAGTTTTGTTAAAACAATTGGTCCCTATTTAATTGTTTTAGCACGTAATGAACTGGAACAAATGTCTTGTTTTTTGACTTGATGGAGTTTTAGAGAAAACTTGAGAAAACTCACATCTCGTTTCTCCACTGAAGTGATAGACTTGTAATGAAACTCTTAGATAGGCATTCGTGAGCCCAAGAATAGTGTTCGTACTGTTTCTTTTTTCTGTGCTTATTTATTGGCTGATGGTTGTGTTTTCTTTGTTCTGTTAATTTAAAGGTGTTTTTAATTTGACTAGTTCCCGATACTTCATTGGGAAGTTGCAAACGAGCCTGAGCCCTAAATACACCAAGTTGATGCTTTTCTTCATGATCTCGATCTTTTTATTTTTATGTAACTACGTTTGCCTGTACAGTCTGTTTGCTCGGTCGAAGTCATTATGGCATTATCGCGCAGAACAACAGTCCAGGTGTGGGAGGGAGCTCGCTCACGGCCCAGGAGCTGCAGGGCTGGATCACGGCTTACCGCAGTTTCCTCAAGACCAACATGGGCAACTTCCTACTTAGGTCTGGGCGGGACGAGCCTCTCCTGTTGGGCGACCTACACTTGATCGTCAAGTCTCTGCACGGGCTTGCTGAACCCACCAGTGAGTCTCACGTGATTATCTGGGCCCTGATGCATTGTGCTAATCACTCCAGATATTTCACCTGAAATTTCTGGTATTCTCTCTATGAAGTACTCATATTCTAGGTTTGATACGTTCATTCGATTGCTGAAGAATTATGCTCGTATTCTTTATTGCCATAAAATCAAAGTAAAACGCAATCATTTCTACTGTCGAGGGTTGCTATGAAAGTCCACTACAAGTTGATAACAAAACTCAATTTTCGCTTACCCGTAAGATCTAATAAGGTGGATGTTTTTTGCTAGATTGAACTATTCATGTTTTGATATAATGACTGCGGGTTGGTTAAGGCTGCATATTTTTCTTTCATTGATGAAACTGACAAAAACCTCAAATTGGCTTTTGCTATCTCTATCTCGTGCTTATTGGACTAGCATGTTCCACTGAATTTACTCGCACTCTCGAAATTTGTCAACCTATTTACGAAGTGGAGTCGAGTATTTTTGTTCTCTTCCTTCGTTGTTGAGGTTCGTTATACCATTTTGTGCGGGTGTATCCGAACTACACCAGAAATAAGCCACTGACAAATCAGATATGAACTGTAGTGCAGTGCTGATTTTGCAGTTGGAATTACTGTATTGCCAAAGTAGACTTCGCAGACACAGCGACGTCTGACGTTGTCCCGAGAATATATGCATTACTGGCGTCATATCTTAGTTCATTCATTTCTGTTCATCAGAAGCTGTTTAAACTAGTTTCATAATGTGTTCTGTGGGGCTTCGTATCAAGAGACGATTTTAATGCGTTTGGTTTAGAATCAGAGAAACGTCTATCTAGCCTTGCATTATTTGCTATATTACGTAAGGTCTTGGTCGTTCTACGATATATCTTCTTAGTTTCATTGGTAAATTTTTACTCGCATATCTGTCGTATTCTGTTTACTTGTATATTGATCTGTTTTTCTAGCACGTTGATCCGAAATTTCAGGATTAAGGAATGACAACTTCAAGCTATTGCTTAAATGCTCTTAATTAAAAGTGCACGTGTTGGTATATTATTTTCTAAATATAGTGTGAATTCTAGAATTATTTTCAGGTGTGTTGTACATACTTATTTCATCAAAAAAATGGGTTAATGATGTTTTTAGTTTGAGTAGAATAATGGAGTAAAATTAGAGTAATTTTAAGCGAAATTTCATATCTTTTCTTTTCTTTAATTTGAAGTCTTTCAATGAAGAAAATGAAAACATTAAAAACGTGACTCAAGACTGGCGTTAATGGCTTTACATTGCACCGAAGCATGAGTCCGTTGTGAGCTAAGCAGCTGTTATCCAATGTGTTTGAATTCAGCCCAACCCTTGGCAGGGTCGTGTGGAAATTAGTCGCTAGGGCGCTTGATGGCTGCATGGGAGGTATTTCATGAGCCTTTAGATTGGAAACATGAAGGAGAATTGAAATTTTTTCGTCTTTATTTGGTATGGTTTGCTGTTTCTGTGCACGAACGCGTTTCAGCAATAAATGCTGTTTGATGAATTCGTTTATAGGATGCAGAGTGTCAAAAAAAGTCTTTTTAGTAAGCTGTAACGAGAATCCAACAGATAAGTTGAACTACTCAAGATTGTATTGAGTGATGTACTTATTTTTTCGGAAAGAAAACTTCAAGCGGTTTTCTTCGGCAGAATTTATTAGAGTTGTATGACTTACCGAAGGAAAGCTTGTAGGCATTATTATCTGTACTTTTCTGACATTTCTTAGGAAAATGTAACCTGGACGAGTCATAATTTATCTGTCATTGAATTTTTAATGATTTTACTGTCCTCAATGTTATGAAAAACTATAATATACGTACAAGTACTCTACAATATACGTCCTACAGGCGTGTTCTTGTGCTTCGAAGTAGACTCGTACGGGCACTTCTTCCGTAAGGCAAAGACGAAGACTATAGAAGGTCAGCAACTACCAGTCTGGGACCAAGACTTCATCATCGAGTTGGAAGGTTCCCAAACGTTGCGAGTGCTCTGTTATGAGGAGACTGAGAAGGAGGGGGACAAACTCCGCGGCAAAGCGCAACTAGATGTGAGTTATCTTTTTTATTTTATGCACTCTTATGTTTCTTTTTTATTAACCATCCATGACCTAATATTTTGGAACAGGTGTTTCACCTGGTCATTAGTATTTTCAGTTTTGTGATACCTTTGGTCTGTTCTACTGAAGTGATATTTTGTCATGTTCATTTCCTAATTATATTGGTGTTATGTGACTTTTTGTCTGTGACTAATAAGATTCCTTCAATTCACCAGAGCGGCCATTACTATGTGCGATCTCCATTTTCAGCTATTTTGTTTTCCAAATTTTTTCTAAATGTCAGAAATCTATCACAGTTACGCCACTTGACTGTAATGACTGCACCGCATTTTTATTGTCAGTTGTCAACCTCTTGGCTAACGGAGAGCCTGCAAGACCGCATTCTTCCGCTGCTGCCAGAGCTGCAAGTGTCGCTGCAGCTCAAGTACCTCGCTCCCGAGGCTACCCTGCGACGGGTGCCCACTGCCAAGTCTCATGGTCTCTTCGGTGCTCCAATTGCCGCTGTCACAAAGTGAGTTTATTAGCGCATAATCCAGTTGTGTTTGTCTATTCAGAACATGCTTATAACATTTGATGAACTAGATAATATTTGTTTTTCATTTTGCGATTGTGTTACTCGTATGAAATTCAAATTTTAGCTTGTATGGGACATTAACGTGAAAATATACTCTATTTATTTCAGGCGAGAAAAGCGAAGCGTGCCGTTTGTAGTAACACGGTGCGTGCGGGAGGTGGAGCGCAGGGGCGTGGGCGAGCTGGGCATCTACCGAGTCTCCGGCATGTCTTCTGACATCACCAGGCTCAAGAAGTCTTTTGAAACAAGTGCGTGCTCGATTTACGAGAACACGATTATCGTTTGATAGGTGTCCCTCTCTTAGCTTATGATATTAATAGCGGGCCCAAGTGGTTGCAGAAAGTTTTATTGATAATTAAAATGTTAAATTCATTTACCAATACGACGCTCCGCTCTAATCAACACCACAGCTCTCTCGGAGGGTATTGCCGTACATCTTTCACGGGCAAGGGAGAGCCAAAATATAAAATTTTAAACTGATCCTACAAATAGTTCCCGTAAGGCGTACGAGTATGGCAAAATTTTGGTGTCTACTTAGGAGTAAACGAGAAAACCCGTCTGATTATGTCTGATGCAGACGTTGGTTGTCTGTTGCCATCCATACTTTACCACTTCCCGGCTAGTCACCAATCGCCCTATAAAACTGAAGGCTACCTTATTTTACGATGCTTGTGATTGCAGTAAATTTCCTGGGATTTTTTTGGGGATTGGCTACATAACGGCACCATAATTAAGGATTTGATTTTGAGATCATAACTCCTGGGGGGGGGCACAGGATAGGTAATAAGGTTAGATTAGTTAAAGTTTGTCTACCCTATCCTATGGGGACTGGCGACCCCAGGGGGACGCTGTTATATTAACAGCGTTACCCGTTATCACGTTACCAATTCACATTTCTATATCTAGGCTGCAGCAAGGCCTTTGAAACTTTTATCTTTCTTCCCATTTTGCTTATATCTATTTTCATGCTTTCTTCGCTGATTATTTTAATATTTTCTTCCTCTTCCTACTTAACGTTTATGTGCACGAGGAATCCTGTGAGGGAACACACCCGTTCATAGATTCCACGTTTTCTAATTTCATACTAAATGGTCCAATCTTTTCGCTCCTATCTTGGATCACATTTCATGCAGATAGGGAGCTTTAGACTCACTATTAATATAAGCTTATCTTTAAAATCATAAATTCTTTTCAATTGCATATTCAACGAATGTTGTCCTCACCGATTCCTGCGTGTTATTGATACATTGGTTGCCAATAAATATAGGTAGTAATTCACGAAAAAGTAACGGGATGAATGCTGTGTGGCGTCCCATCCTTTTCTCTTCCATGTGCCCTCCGATGATGATGCTTCTGTTGTCTACTCAGCTTAGCACCTCATTCTTGACACCCCACGCCAGCAATGTGGGACTCCTGTTGAATTTGCTCTACTTCTCTTGAACTACTTTAAATTTAACGTCAGTTAATACAATGTGTCCTCGTCCTATAAAATAAATTTTTTCTCTTAGCAGTCATCGCTGATCTTTATTTCACGCGCTGATGAGCCCACCCTAATATCGAACGATCCCTTCAGGTTCCGTTCAACTGAGCTGTCCGTCCTGCAACTTGGAGAACCTCACTATATGCACCAGCGTCCGTTCAGATTATACCTTTCATCAATACCAATTAAAAACCCACCCTACAGTGTATTGCTTACTATGCCTCTCTTTTCAAATTTTGTTAGCTTGAGAAAATCCTGCGAAACACTCTTTTCCAAGCGGTTTTCGACCCACATTGAGTGTGTTTCTTATAACGGTTTCTTTATTACGAATCTTGCGGAGTTCACGTTACCAATTCACATATCAGTCAACCGTTTTTCTTCTTGATATGTGAAACACCGTACTAAAAATATCTTTTTCCTTTTTTGTAAACCCTGATAGCTCTGTTAACTTCAGAAATGCCGTGTGCTCTTACTGATTTCATCAAGTTCACAAGAGACCATTCTTCCTACGTTAGTTTTATTAGCTGAAATAATGGAACCCCAAAGTTAGTCTTTCACAATATTTGATTAAACCGTAGTCATCGTTTCGAGTTTTATGATTCAAAATTTTGTGCATTTTCCAAAAACCATAATTTTTTAATATATACGTGTTCCCAAAATCTTGTTAGTTTTTCGACACTGATCAGTCATTCTCGTCAAATTGTGAACTGGAAACGAAGAAAAATCCTTTACAATAATTTTCAGGAAGGAGTTCTTGACCGAAACGTAATCATAAAGTTCTTCATTGCAGGGACGAAATACCGTGATGTATTAATATATTGTTTGTGATGGAAGAATGTTTCTCAGTTTTTAATTTTTTATTTTTGCAAAGTAAAAGGATAGGTCTTCGAAAGTGCCTAGTATCTGACGTGAAGAAAAAATTTGCGATACATATGGTATATTAACAGTAAGTAGTTGCAGTGAATCAATTATTGAAGAGTAACATGTGTGTTCTTTTCAATTCAAGTTGTGTCACTGACGTTTTAACCAGCAAAAGAAACTATTTTGTTAAATCGTACCGAAATAACTTTTTAAAATAAAAGTGCCATTATGTATAGTAAAAGCTAATTATTCTAAGAATGTAAATCACGAGTTTCCGATTTCCAGCTGTAGTGCACTGTGAGAAACACTCATAACTCGATTACTGAGTAGCATACCTAATTGTGCTATCGTTTTCAGACCCGTACGAGGCGGAGCAGCTGATCAAGGAAGTGGACATCCACTCGGTGACGGGGCTCCTGAAGTTGTATCTGCGCGAGTTGCCCGAGGCCCTCTTCACGAGCAAGTTGTACCCGAACTTCTTCGAAGCCTTCAACACCAAAGATCGCGAGTTCAAGAGAAGTTCCTTGCTAGCGCTTTTCTCCGAATTACCCATGGTCAACCAATCCATAATCGTCTATTTACTCGAACATTTGGTTAAGTAAGTATTTCATTTTGTGCTCAAAACAATTTTCAATATAGAATTTTCACGAGTCCTGCTTAGCTGCATATTCAGAGTCATTATTTGCCAATAATCGAGATGTAGAGCAGCAGGATTTTCCATTTACGGTTATGTACAGTTAGTCTCACTAGTGGTACATGTCCTCCCAAACTCTGCTCCCATTTACGGTTATGTACAGTTGGTCTCACTAGTGGTACACGTCCTCCCAAACCCTGCTCATGTGCTACAGTGGCTGAATTCGGCTGCTCAACTCTTTTTTGACATTGAGAACTTTCTTCCTTAGTACAGTACGTGAGGCGTTGACAAATGCTGGGAGATTTATACCCACTCTACTTACATGGGTATGAATTAGTGCTTTGCATATTTTGCGTGGGGTCTTTGCTAATAGTTTTTTTCTGCGGGATTTGCTTGCTGTTATTTCAGCAGGAAGCAAATTATTTAGCAAAAATTTTATCTTATCCATTAATTCTAGTTTGATAGTGACCAGTTTAAATATCTTTTTGAGAAAATCAACTTATTTACGAAGATGAATCTTTTGCAATATTTTATTCCTGAAGAGTGGCCCAACGAACAAGGTTATCATAAGATTGTCTATATATTTATCTTGTCGACTTGTCCTTCAGCTATTTTTTATCTATTGTTAGTGTACAATATTGATTACTGACACGATTAATATACAAGGCCCATAGGTAAAATTTTTCAAATTGTTTTAATCCTGTTGCAGGGTGAACCAGCTGGAGTCGGTGAACAAGATGACTTTACACAATCTGGCCACCGTGTTTGGCCCCACTGTAGTGCGTCCTGCTGCTCCCGGCAACACCAGCGACCCCGCGGAATTGCTGGCCGCCGGCACTGTGGACGTGATGGCGCAGGCGGGCATCCTCCACTTCTTCTTGGACAGGCGAGCGAGAGGCGAGCCCATACAAACTGGCGGGGCGAAGGATGGACCTGAATAGTGGACTGTCGCTTGGTCCCTCATTGTTAATATAATTATTTCGACATTGACTATTTGATTTTTTTGTTACTATTTAAGAGTAGGCTGCCACATCCTTGACACGGTTTGAGGTATAGAAAATGTGTAACATTTTCTGCTATGGGAATTTTCTTTTGCGTTACCCGCTAGGTAGACCAGATAAGTTCAACAAATTTTGAAGAGTGGCAAATAAAATTATTTTAAATGATATGCTTGAAACATTTTCGCTTGCCAGAGCGACTACGTTATTCAAACGTTGTGTGAGCTCTGGCACTTCACTGTTACAGGCAGAGATGCAAAGATGTGTTAAATACGTGTCCTAATACGACCCTCTTTCCTATTGACACGGCGGTGAGGGCACGAGAACAGCTTTCAGTAGCTAAATGCACGAGCGTACTGTTGCGCATCGACTGATGCTGGGCGAACTTTGTAAGACATGAAAAAATGCTCCTGTCGTTCGGTGCCTGATAAAACATCGCCTCTCTCGGGTAGGAACAAATTGCATTTCTATTTGTGCCATTTTAGAAATTTTGAACTCACTTATTTCTCTTTAGAATATACTGGCAAAACGTGTCTTGTGGTTGTCGATGTGATAAAGTGAATTCAAAAATTATGCTAATTGGAAAATTCGAAGTAAAGTTAAGTAGTCCTATGGTAAGAACGTGATTAAGAAGTTATTCTGTAACATAAGCCATGGTATATCTTGTGTTCTAAACATAACCGTTTAATTTTGTATTGCCTCGTGCTATAAATTGTGCATTTTTGGTTTCGTTTTTTTCCCTGGTCCTGTTCTGTGTCACATTAGACTTGAATTAGGGAGCTTGTGATATACTTACGGAAGACCAGCGCGAATCTCATGATGAGGAGCTACCTTATTTCTTGTTGACATAAATTAAAAACCGTTTTCAAGTTAAAAACTTATAAACAATGTGAAAGAGTTTTCAGTATTTTTTGACTGTTCACTGAAGGTATGCAACGAAGTCTACTTTGTTTTAGACTTTGTGTTTACTTCATAAGAAATATGTCAAATTCGATGACATATTTACTTGGCAGGAACTTGTTTTGCGTCCTAATGCTATGCCTAATGGAAATCTTCGCCTTTTGATTCGAATATTGTTAAGTTTATGGGAAGATTTCACAAGAACGATCAGCGGCTAGGCATCAGAATTTGTCATTATCGAGCCTTTTTACTCATCGAGGTGATGAACAAATGATGGTGTGGAAGCTCCTCAATTGTGTTTAGTGATTCCATTTTCATTATAGAGGTGGCCTATGTACTGTACCCTGTATGTAGCTTGTACTTGTCAAAATGTATGAAATATTTTTTGGTTCCTCTTTTCATTTCTTTAGATGCGCACATATTGTTCCCGTTGGAACGCTCCCATGTGAGCCGCGAGAGGAAAACTCTTGTATATAAACCCTATGTTTAGCATTCCTTCAGCCCTCTCTATTGGTGTTAAGGTGCTGAGAGCTGTCTTTGTTCTTGGTTTCATTCAGTGTTCGCTGAATAGCTCAGCGAAACCCGGGAGGGTGCGATGTCAGTTAACTGCGAGAAGAGGAGTGTTCTTGTGACCCTCTTCATTTAGTCACTCCATCTGTGATATTAACTAGCTCTTATGGTGACGTAGATTTAGTGAAGTAATGAAGAGCCTTTAGATTATATGAGCACAAAGCATTTTATTTGGATTATGACGTACGGAAGTGTTTTGTTTTCACAAGTGTTGTTTATGCGCGACTTTGTTCGGTTTCTTCTTTGTTTTCATTTTACAACGACTTAACTTACCCTACTGGAAAGAAAATGTTGTGCCAAATATACGTCATTTTAATTTCCATTACTTGTTTTTCGTTACCACAATTCTTACCTCAAGGTACGATGTGTTTTTTATAGTGCGCAAAATAATTCTCATGTATTTTTCGCTTCAAATCTTGCTCACGGCATTTTATTACGATTTCATTTGCTCGTTATTTGAGATGCATATATGTTGAGTTGTAAGGATTATCGCTCTTTGTTTATATGTGATTGTTTCTTTTATCGAATGATTCGTGATTCCAAGATTTAACCTGATTATTATTAAAGTGTGTTCTGATTTCATTGTGTTGAACACTTGAAATACATTTTAAATGTGACATTTATGAGTCAGATATAGAAGCCTTCATATGATAATTGGAATATTGTCCAAGATGGGCTAGAAGTTTGAGAGGAATGGAGGAAGAAAGAAAGTGTGCCGGTTTCTCAATTTCGATGAAAGTTATTTGAGTAATGACTGGTCACTGTAAATTTAAAATCATTAGTTTGATTTTCAACTGCATTTCTGTCTTGCATATGATGCGTTAGGTTTGCTTAGTGCGCTCTGCGAACAGCGTGTGTAGGATCGTGTGGCGAGGGAGACGCGACCGCGAGTGTGTCGGTGATGAAATGATCGCGATGAATGTCTCAATTATGTGTGTGATAGATTATGTGTTATTAAACTTGAGAAGTAAGTCCCCTGCTGTATTATTCTAGTCTAGCCTTTCTACCTTGTAATGCTTTTTGTGTGGCCACACAGGTCCCTCATATTTATGGGAGAGTAGCTACAAGGTTGCGTTGTGCAGCAGTCGCCACGGCAAGTATGTTAGTTTTTAGGAAATTGACGGTTACGTCAAGGTGAATAATTCACTGGGGAACACTTTTTCAGAAACTTTGA
>VOMN01046220.1:0-17635 GCA_014899125.1 Orchestia grillus | reverse complement strand
GCTCGGTTGCGTGCTAACCTTTGCTCGGTTGCGTGCTAACCTTTGTTCGGTTGCGTGCTAACCTTTGCTCGGTTGCGTGCTAACCTTTGCTCGAGTTCGTGTTAACCTCGGGTTGTAGTACTTGCTATTTGCTGCTGTGCTTGCACTTTACCGCTGCGGTTGCTAACTGTTTGTGAAGAGCTCGTTCGTGAACTTTCTCTGTTATTAAGTTTTTTATACGATCCACCCTGTGAATTATGTTGCAAAAAAATACAACCATAATGAGAGCGTAGTATTTCTCTTCATCATCGACTACTGAGTGCGAGATTTCTTAAGACATAAAAATTGATCATTTGTACCTAGAAAACAAACGCTCATTTACTGAACAATATACTCTCAGCAAAGTATGTACAAGCGTCAATTCAACGCCCCTGATAACGGCTGTCCGCCCATAACACACAGCGCTAACGCACAAATACGTTCATGCATGAAACAGAAAAGTTGGACTCCCCAGCGGCCTCTCGCTTCCCACTTGCACAACGCGCGCTCAGCTTGCGACTGCACCAGCACGCTGAGAACTGCACAGACAATTGCAGGAAACTGATACAATACATTTGACTGACAATAGGACACTCCGACATTCGAACATCCAGCACGAATTTGAAGGTGGATGCGAAAAGAAATCAAGCAAGCCTTCACTTCGATCTGAAGGAGGCGCTTCAGCAACAAGTCTTCGTTTGGTCAGGGTTGACAGTGCAGGGAGCACCTGAATGGCTTCCTCTCGGTCTGTGTTCTCTAGTATGGATGTTTTTGGATCATAGTGTCCATTCTAGAGAGAAGAAGAGAATCTAGAAATTTGTTCGCTTTTAATTCTGGATAATGTTCATATTCTCTAGTGTTCCGTCAGAGGGCCAGAAGATAGGCTGTTGTAGGGTTGGGCTGGTTGATCTGTCCATCGTATGCTGTGGGGACTGCCGAACCAAGGGAGTTGCCTCAGTTATTGATAGGCCTTTGGGACTTCTGTCTTTTCGTGCCCACTTTACTTTCTTTAATATTCACACCTTCTTTGCCGTCTCTTCTTTGTTTTTTCTTTCTTTTCACTCTTAATTTGCTGTTTCTGTGCGCTGGGGATTCCGTGTGGGAACGCATCTTGTGTATGAATTCCCCGTTTTGTGCAGTCCATACTAAAGGGTCCCTTCCCTTTCGGTGCTACATAGTCAGAGTCGCTGAAGAGCTTAAATCTATACCATCGCTACTACTATTATTGCTGCTATTACCATTCTGTATTCTATACCACCACCTCTACTACTATTACTACTGTTTTTACTATTCTCTATTCTGGATGCTGGTCTATATTATTCAACCCGAAAAACAGTTTGTTCTCCTTTCGGGATAGCGATAGATAATCTTAGCCTGATTAATATTTTTTTGACGATTTTAACCTGTTGTGTGACTGTCGTCATATGCCGACGCCGTGGTTGTTGCACTCACATGGCCGCGTCGACTGCGCGCACTCGCATTAATGCACCCCCGCCACCTTGGCGTCCCACCGTTAAGCGGTTGAGCACCTTAACATGCAGCTGCAAAAAAGTACAACACAAGAGTATAGTGCTCTAGGCGTCTTCATAAGAGGCGTATTCAATGCTACAGTGTAGTACGTTTTAGCGTATACAGCGTGCATGAATGAATGAATAGGATATAATAGAATACGTACATATTCTTGTGTTTGAATTTCGTCAGTGCTGCCAACACGTGTTTGCTGCAACATATATCAATAGCCTCATTAACATGATTCCCGTAACGATTAAACTGCATTGTTTACAATATCTCACAATTACTATCAGCACAGCTTTCATTTCATGGGTGAAGAGAGGCCGAAAAGTAAGACGGAAATTTTAGATGGTTTATGCAGTACACAACTGCCAGCGTCTGCTTGCCTGCCGCGGTACGAGTCCTTGTAGAGGGCAATTTTACTTCTGTCCAACGAGCTGACAAAAATGACTGATTTAACTCGTACTAAGCCATTATTCTACATGCCGTTTCAAGACATTAAAGTTTGAATCGCTCATGTTCAGTACCTGCGTAGATCCGTAATTTGCAGGTTCTTAAGTAACCTATCAACCCATTGAGGAGCCAAATATGTATAGATATTCGTGCAAAATCGAGTCGATTCAGCGGCACGTCCTTGTTTATTCGTTGTGTATTATTGTTTTCTACTACACTAGAGGCGCCTCTGTGACATATAAGCGCTAAGTGAAGACTATTACTGATATTTTTGAAATTTTCACAATTGACTAGATACTCCGCCGCTTGGAAATGTTTAATTCGTGAAAGTTGTAATTCATAAGATATTTTATGCAGTAATCGTAGATATAAATAAATTGTTAGACCATCGATTTTAATTCACGAATCTACCTCACGCCACAGATTCGAGAAAATCTCAAGCAGGGTCAGATTTGTGGTGGCGACTAGCAGCAAACGTCCGCTAGTCGTAAACTAGGGCGCACTGAACACGTTAGCACGGGCTTCATTATGCATTTATTTTGTCACGAGCTTCTCTTCACTCTGTCAGGTTGCCAGACGAAAGCAATTGAGGTCATCCCTAGAGATGATATGGACAAAGAGCGTTCATCTGGTCCACCCAACACACGGCGATGCTAGCTAAGTTCAGAATGGGCGTGACCGAGTGAAGGTAAGTGAAGCTTATTTCACTTCATTATAACTTGTCTAATTCCAGTGTCGCAAAATTGATCCTTTAAAAACTACGAAATTATGTTTGAGAGCGAAGCGTTTCGAGTAGAACCTTATAGCTTTTTATGAGAGCAATCTCAGAGAGTACGCCAGCTGTCTTTGGAAGCTAACGGATGGCGTGCATAATTTGAAGAGACTTTAAAATTCCATTCAATTCCACAGATGCCTCAGCAATTGCTACATGCTGAGTTCCTCAATGAGTCTTCAGTAGAATGAAATTGGCAGACCGCAGCATTCACAGACACACTGAATTACCTGAACTTTTCCCACGTTTCCAAACGAAAGAAAACAAATCAAAGCAGAAGAGTTCCATGATAAGCGCCGTCTCAGGGTGATTGAGGTCGGACATCTACAGAGAATCAATTGTCGCTCGAAATTGAACTTATCATGGCGAAGACTGAACAGTTCGAATTTAGTCACGCAATCGCGGGTGGAAGGACAGCGGCACCAGATATTCAGGTTGCTGAAGAGCTTTGTGAAAGCGGCGATGCATTTTTGCATTAGTTCGGGTGCAAAATGAAAGCCTTGAAGACATGTCAATCATAGTGTGTGTGATTTCATGTAGATATTGAAGTCAGAACGAGAGCGTTCTGGTGTCTCCGGACCTTCAGTATCATCAGCAGCAATTTCAGGAGGAGCGTTAAAGGAAATTCCCTGTGACTGCATGCTGTAGCCTTCAACATTCTCCATGACTGGCGGCAACATCAAACTCCTGTAACTGTAAAGGGAACAAAAATACAATATAAGACCATTTCATGAGACCATGCAGCTATAGTCTTCCGTACAAAGCAAGGAGCAAATTTTTTGAAAAAATATTTGAGCATTATAGAGTTTAAGCACGGAGTGCTTTTGCACCTCGTTTTCTTTAAAATCTTTTTGGATGCTTCGAAGACATTGCATTCCTCTCAGCCTACCTTGAAAAAATATTAACTACGTTCACTGATAGAACACGTGGCGAGTTCAGTCAATGCTTCTCAAAATATACCATGAATCCTCCATTATTATATAAGTTTTCGCACGCATCGCACGTGCATCTATCGTGTAAAAAAATCACAGAAGTCCAGAAAGTCTTCAGCAACGAAAATTGCAGTATTTTTCCCCTGTGCGATACATGTTCGTGGCGATATTGGTCAAAGCAAAAAAAGTAAAAATACAAAAAATATAGCATAGTCCCCCCTTGCAATACACATATGCTCGAGGTTTACTTAGCAGCGGTCGTGCAGAGAACGAGAACCTGGCTTCCGTCGCAGCCATGTCTTAAATTCGAGCTGTTCTGAGGCGCCGCAGCTGCTGCTGCCGCTCCACAGCTCCTGCTTTGCGACAGCTCCAGTGCCCTTGTCTCGGTCTCTCGTGCTGTGACTGCTACGTGTTCCAACTGCAGCATGTCACTTCTGTAACAAACGCATCACTGTTGTTTCACATTTTGCTACGGTGATATTCCATTGCAATTGATATCACTACAGCAGTTCCATATCCCATAGCTCCACATCACTAGTTCCACATCCCATAGCTCCAAATTTCTAGTTCCATATATCATAGCTCCAAATTTTTGAGTTCTAAATTTCTAGCTCTATGTCTCAAGTCTCAAATTTCTTTCTCTATGTCTCGAGTCTCAAATTTCTTTCTCTATGTCTCGAGTCTCAAATTTCTTTCTCTATGTCTCGAGTCTCAAATTTCTTTCTCTATGTCTCGAGTCTCAAATTTCTTTCTCTATGTCTCGAGTCTCAAATTTCTTTCTCTATGTCTCGAGTCTCAAATTTCTTTCTCTATGTCTCGAGTCTCAAATTTATTTTTCTATGTCTCGAGTCCTCAATCTCCAGTAGTATGTCTCGAGTCCCCATGTCTCTAGTTCCATTTCTATTTTTTCAGGTACATATCGCTGCCGTTAGTATTTCTTGGGTAATATATTATTTTGAATATTTTAGTTATTATCGTTGGTTCAACTCTTACTTGTGTGGTCGATGCTATTTGCTCCGTGAGCATGTTAATACTGAGGCATGTTCGATAAAGAAGCGTAGAAATTGATTTGTATTTTAATTATGAGCAAAAAGCTGTCACTCGCTTCGGTATTTTAGCTTACGTCGTCGAAATTTTCCATCATATATCTCCCATATTTTTTGCAATTTGCATCGTTTTACGTTGATTAATGTACATCGCTGTTTGTTTGCATCGGAATATATTTTGCTTCTCACGACTCTCGTGCGCGCGTGTCTGTCAAGCACCTCAACACACTCAACAATTCGTTGGCTTGCTCCTGATGATTGCTTCACTAGTCACTTTTACCTAGAACTACGCTAGCACTAACTATCCATGTTGGAGGTGTTATTTGCAACCCTGAAAGATTGAATGCATGCCTGTAAACTACTATCAAATTTAAGATTTTTCCAGCTCTCCGACGAATCTTTACAAACGATAAAACTTCATCCATCTAAAGTATAGCGCGCTTTCAAATGGAGTAAAGAAGTTAAATAAAAAACAGAAACACCTAGTACAGTATCTTATATTTTAGCGAAACACCGTTTCCTTAAACCAAATCGATATTTCAGTTCATTATCTACGACGAATTCACAAACAGTATGCGTAGTGTAATTGTGTGGAGTATTCACGTATATTTTTGCTGATGAAATTCAGTGTTGACTACGGTCTTCTCATGCTACGCACCGCTGAAATTCAACCCCGTACATTCATTTCAAACTTGTTTGTACTGGAGGAACTCCTGCGTTCCACAGCTAGACCAACCTTCACTTGAGACTCGTAAGTAATTCTTCATTATACGAGTCGAAAAATCTCATACATCACCGAGCCCGCTGAGCAAACACTGCCAGCGAGCTTTTGAAGGCAAGAATGGGGCGTGCGCGTACCTCACAGAGACGACTATAGTTCTCTGCGCGCCACACCGTGTACTGATCATGTGAGAACTGCGTTACGAATCCGAACCCTGGAGTGAAACATCCTTCCTCTCTGTTCTGTTTTGTGCCTTGAGCACCGGGTGTTGACAGACAGAACGATGGTGGTACGTGTGAAGTACCCCTAACAAGCACCTCGCACATCATCACCACTACAGGAGGTCTCATGGGTAATTCTATGTGGCGCAGCAGACTCCGATTGCCCAGGTCGAGTCAATTGGTGGCGCCGTGAGAGGAACTTGATGTTCTTCATTAAAAAAGCAGCGGGGACTGCGCATCCTCCTGAGCCGCCAATTGCCTCAAATTCTTGCACTTTGATACCAGCCGAGAGAATGAAGGTCAGGAGAGACTGCTCGTGCTTTTATTGAGGTTTGTCGAGGTTAGCAGCTCTGTAACATCAACTATCTGCATTGTACTTAGTCGTGTCGCTCTGCACGAGGAGTCGGGATAATTTCAATAGATTCCTCAACTAGAGCCATTTAGAGCACCGTATTCGCCCAATTAGATACCCCATGACGATCAAATTTTAACCCAAAGTAATTACCAGAGCTAACTTGCAATATTCTTACCTGCGTGGCATGAGTTCCTCAACGTAAAATCTCCACTTAAAATAGTAGTCCGTCACTGACGCTGATTACGTCATGCTCAATTACGGGTACAGTGGATGAGCGCTTGGAGAAGAGAGTGAGGGCCTTACATGCATGATGGGAACACAGCGTCCGTTGATAGCGTTCTTTTTGTTCATGATAAATGGAGGTGAAACGGACGCAATTCTGGCCACCGCGGTGCCCCTCTTGCTCCTGCTGCGCGCGCCGGCAATCGTGACATTACATGTGGTGCCGTACCCGCCGCCACTCTCCTGCCCCTCCTCATTGCCCTGCGTCGAGTGGCAAGAGTCTGGGACGCTGACACAGGTAGGCGATCATGACTTAAGATATTACGTTTAGGCGTCCGTAATTTCTCTGAAAATGGGCACCAATGGAGCTATTCTATACCTGGTGGGCTAGAACAAGCTGCGTTCAATGGTGATGGTTTCGAAAAATATTACAAGTCATGACTAAAGTATTATTTTAAAATATTTTAGATAAAATTAGCATCAATAGAGTAGCCCAAATACCATGGGCATCAGTAATTTAGAAATTATCTTGAGAAACACGAGTGCTCATAGAGAATATCTTCAAAGCCAACTCTTCCTGTACATCCTGTTAACAGCTATTAGAGGATTCCCTCCGGACAACCTTCCTATGATCGAATTTTCTAATCCTATTGAAATATATAGATTTTTCCCTTCGCTGAATTAAAGTGAAAAATTTTAACAACCCACATATTCTAATCATCATTCTCATTCGTATTTCCTTCGAACTGGACATCACTTTTAACGTTTGAAAGTGTTCCATTATTTCCAAAGTAAACTGTAATGCATCGAGCGACTGGTCGTAATCCAGGAGATGATTTTTCTGGTCAAGGCCTGGGTTGCCGTCGGTGTGAAGGGATCGAAATTGCAGTAAATTGAAAGGGCAGTTATGACTCTTAAATTCAAAAGTCAGAAATGTAGCAGATTAGTATTTTTCAGTTGTATTTTTGAGACGAACTGGAGATAAAAAAGTGAAAGTAGCGAAAGTACAAGAATAATAAAAATAACAATTGCCTCTGTTTCTAAAAATCAGAAAGTTACAAATTCTAAGTCAAAATGAAAATCGAAGCAGTACAACCAAAGATATCGAATATTCATTTTTATTTTCAGAAGGTGAAAGTACTGGAAGTACAGAAAGAATGACAATAACAGTCGCCTCTGTTTCTAAAAATTTAGGGACGTTCCAAATCCGAAGTTAAATGAAAAGCAGAGCAGTATAACGTAAGATATTGATGTGTTTTACCCGATCATCGCAGGTCTAGCAGAGAAGATGCTGCTTCTGCTTCTTCGATGTAAACAGCTGAGCCCTCTTCTTCCTGCACCCTTTCATTGAAATCATTGTCTTCTTCAACGCTGTGCTTGAGAAAATTGTCGATAGTCGGCGAGAAATTTGGACCAATCACGAGAGACAGCGCTAGTTATTGGGTTTGATATCTCTGTCGAATTCCTCTACTTTGGGGTTGGTATTTCGCTCTTGCAGGTTCTAACGAAGCACTGTTCTATTGGAACACGAATAGATGAACTTGAAGAATTAAACTAACCTTTCAGAAAAAAAAGACCCACAGTCGTAACTCCTCTAAACAATAGCTCCTAAATTTTCAGCATCGTCACGCGCCCTCGAAGAAGGATATTCTGTTTCCTCCATGTAACGGGGCGTATCCTGGGTACAGGCCCACTCAGTGCAACGGAAAGAACACTGTCTTGATCAGCTATACTTTCACAGTCTTTTATTGAGCACACGGCGAAACCACAGTACGTATAATACGTTAGCTCGGCGTGGAAATATGTTGGGTTAATATTTTGACGTTTTCTTCTTACGAATAGAGCTCGGGGCAAACGTATGCTCTTACTTCCATTCGAAGTTAACTTCATTCTCTCGCTCATCTGAATGATATTTTCTATTCTTATGAGTTACAATACCGTAATTTAAAAGAAAGTCAACTGTGCTACAATTGAGCAATGCGTTCTGTAATTTATTACTCAACTCTCTTCTTCGAGTGGCACTTCACAATCTTCTCCATCTCCTCATTTCCCCATGTGGGGGGATTAGATGACGTAAGGGCTGCCCAGTAATCTTGATCCGTAAGACGGCACTTTAAAAAGTAATTTACATGCCTTATTAACACAGCATTCTTATACACAAATGCCTATTAAAAGTTCTCCTTGAATTAGTGTTCTGCAGTCATCGATGATAAGAAAAAACATTTATTTCATACTAGCCCAATCAATCATTCGATTTCGTATCTTAAAAAACCCTTTAGGGCACATTTCATACGTTTTTTCAGTGATTTTCGTTCACTTTTTTCAAATTTGCTATCACTTAATCGCAGCGGGCAAATATTACTTGAACTTTGATTAATGAACCCAGAAAACTCATTTGATGTAATCGATGACCTCGAAAACTTAATCAAAATTTTGCTCAATTGAATCACAAACCTTTCATAATTTCACATTCAAAACCAAATCAGACTTTTTATTTTTAAAGACAGCGGCCGATTGTGCGATTCAAGGGAGCTTTAGCTACTTAAAATGCAATAATTTTTTTAAGAAGTTTTCGTCAGTAAATCATTTCCGTTTCACGAGCCGTGTCAGTGAAAGCGCCAATGACACTCATCGTTGTTCACGAATTTGGAAATTAGGTCCATTAAGTAGCTTTTTTCAGAAATTTCGAGAATTTTAATCTTAATCAGTAAAAATATTTTTGATGAGCGACGTAATATCAATAACTTCTTGTAGTTTAAATCTTGTTTGGAAAAGCTAAGTAAGTTCGTCAGTGGCACGAGCGACGTCACTTGATGCACGGGATTTTTCAGGCGCCAAAAGTTCCTCCAGTATTTTAAATTAGTGCTACACAATTGTCCTTCTCTAACGCTACTTCGCTAACTAGACGACTTTTCGCAATTTATTACCTTCATAAATGTTGATGTTTTGTTCACTCAAATCTTTAAATTTCAAAATATTTCCTTGACGCTTGAAGCTCTTCTTAAATCTTATAAAAGATATTCCTTCTGAATTTTCTCAGAATAATTCCTCATACAGGATACTGATGTACGCAAGCTAGATTTCAAATAAATAACAGCCGATATTCATCCTCAGCGAGTGAGCGAACCCCAAGCTCTCCCCCTGCCTCCCTCCCCTCCCCCAACCTTCCCGCATGACGGGTGGCGGAGTCGCCCCCCACGGAGGTGATAATGAAGCCGGTGAGACAGACCAGGTCCCCCGGAGCTGCTGCCGTCGCCTTCTCGTCACACGCCGCGACTTGGAGCTCGGCTTCCGCAGGCTGACGGAGACGCGCTTCGCTCGCTCACCGGCCCTAGAGTGGTCGTAAACTTTCATTGGGCGGTCACGCGGAGATTTGTTCCCAAACAGCCCCCGCACGACCCTTCCGCTCTCTTTAGGAGCAAGGACTCCAGAGCAGAGGTAAGTGCGCCTGTTGAGGTGGGACGGCTTACGGGTGTAGGCTCAATGCAGGGTTCTTACGGGGTGTTCACTTCTAAGCGCGCTAGTTCTTGCGTTTTATTTCTAGGAGCTCGAAACACAATTTATTGTTTCCTTGATGCAGTGTGAAAAAAGTATTTTACTTTTGTAGGGTCATAAATGAGTAAATCCAGAGTATTCTTTCTCTATTGCGGTTCATTAACAGGAACAATGGAATTGCGATTAAATGTTACGGATACCTAGTAAATATCCGTGCAAATTTAGATACACCAACTCATTCAAGCTGCACAGACTTCGATTTAAATTCAGAATTTTATTAAAAGGTTAATAAAGGCCTTTTTTGAAAAGAGCTGGTTAGTGAGCCTTGAATAGCTCATCAAATTATTTTTTGCAAGTTTCCGCTGCAGCGCGGCGCTACCGCTGGAGTGGGGGTAAATGTGGTGCCCACTTGGGACTCCTGCTGGTCCCACAGCCGCGCGGAAAACCTCATCAGACGAGGCCGTATGTGGTCGGCGATCATGTGCTCTGATCAGGAAAAATGAGATGAACATGACGATCTGCACGAGGCCGTCCCTCAGATCTCCATTTCAAGGAGATCTACGCAGTGTTCTCTTGATCCACGATACTCGTTTGGAGGCAGCCTCTGCGGTGCAATGAAGTTTAGTTTGCGCCTTGACTGTATGGTCGATTTTTTTTTTCACAGAAGAGCCCTGCTATGAAGCGTAGCTGCACGCACCAGGGCAATACCGCTCGTGTCTCAGCCTAGGTCCGAAGTTGGTTGAATATTGAATACATGAGTGGGAAAATTCGCCACAATAGAATTGAGAATTGCCCAAGTTTAAATTTTTTATTTTGTTTAGAAATTGAGCTGGTGAAATAGTGCCACTAATGTCACCACAATAACCGTATAGTCGTCCACAGAAGAATGATGTATAATTATTTAACGAATGTCTGAATAAAATTCCGGGATACTTCCAGCTATCAAGTAACCGTATTCGATGACTGACAGTGAGCATAAATAATATTTGCCCAATTTAAAAGCTTTACAAAAATTGATCATTTTACTGCGTTACGCATTGAGTTGCTTTGATTTATTGAATATTCAAATTATCTGAACTAAAAATTGGGTCTTGTGTTCTCTACGTAATCAGGTTCGAATTCCAATAAAATAACAAGGAAATCAAGGTTCTGGGTTGCACTACGAGGAATTCATCTATGCTTTTGCGTTATTAAACATTTTGCCTTCTGTTGGCGTCCGCTACGCTCTGCAAGCATGGAGCTTTCTGATTGGCCGTGGGCTCGACTCTTCACGAGGCACAATGCATATTATGAAAGAACTCAATGAGGTCGAAATCAAATCCAGAGTTCAATTCCTTAATTGAACAGTAATTAGAGCGAAGTTTTCACGACAAAATATTACTTTTCTATTCACTTGGCGAGATTTTTCAGATCTCACTGAATTGCAATGAGACTTTGCATTTTGGCTTGTGCTGAAAAATCGAATAGAAAAAATCCTTGTCAGTTTTTTTCAGGTAAATCAGAGAGCAGGTCACCCAGTTCTCTTGTCTGCCAGCACTGCAGTAAAAACCAACCTTGATTCAAGTCCTACTAATCCTGAGAATTTTAATGTAAATAGCATCGGTTGCTTAGTGAATGCTAACGGATGCAAAAAATTCTTCGAACGCTCTCCAAAAGTAGTTTTATTACAGTGAATTTATTTTAAATGCTTTTATACACCTTTATCTTGAAGATTTCAAAACCCATTCCAGGTTCTTAGAAGTCATCAATCCTTCACAAATCTCGCTTGCAGTCGCGCCGAAAAAGCAGAAGGGCATCGTAAGGTGGGGTGAGAGAGTAGGGATTGGAGAGGGGGGGATGTTCAGGGGATATGGTAAAGGATATCGGATATTGGCGGGCATGCGCTGCCCACAGGGAGCCACAGTGGTCATAATTTCTATTCATAGGAAAGTCATGAATCTAAATAGACTCATTGGGCGAGCGTGCCATTGGACATAGTTCACGGACCGCGAGAGCGGACGGAGCTGCCAGCCTCCTTTGTTCCTCGCCCGTCGGCCGCACCTGCACGCGGCCTCTCAAGAATAGGCCATGTGAGTAATTCTCATGCAGCAGTGACTCTAGGATCCCTGTTAAATCTTTGGACAAGATTGATGTTTTTCCGCAGTTTCATTCAAGCACTTTATAAATCGTAAGAAGTTTCAGTATGTTTCACTGTAAGATTAGCTGTGACGAGAAGATCGAAATTTTTACGTAATTATTATGCAATAATTTAGTCGAAGGTAAAGCGAAGTTTTGTTATGTCTTATTATACTAATTCTCACCCTCAAGGGGGTAGGCCAGCTTACCTTGAGGCCTTATCGATTCTAGGGGATAGTAGATTCCCGAGCTCTTTTTTCAACATCAGCTGAAAGGAAAACTTGCCGCGTAAACTTGAAATGAACCTGGCGCTGGAAATGAACTTTAAAATGGACCCGAGTCTCACTTATTTGATCACCTAAAATAAGGAAACCTTGTTTAAACCCCAAATGTAGGGATAATACATTAATTTTTAATTGTTTCACCAGGTTTGACAGCAGGGGAAGAGAACCTGGGTCGGGCCGTGCGCTGTGTTGTGGTGCGGGAGCAGCTGGTCCAAGGTAATATTCAACGAATACGCACCAATTTTCTCTGTAACCATATTTCACTTCAGTCTTGTTCCTGGGTTAAAACCATCATTTACCGATTGCTTTGTAACTAAACAAAAGAGGAAAAAATAGTTTAATAATAGGATTTAGCTTCCGTGGTAGGATCAATGCATTTGCGAACTTCCCTTTCTTCATTATTTCAGTAATAAACACCGCACGAGTAAAATGCAAAAGCAACGTTTCATCTGAAGTATCGGCATTTTCTAATCTTATGCAACAAAAAGTTGGGAGAAGCATTTCATTACCCGGAAAAAATCCCGTTATTTGTGTAGTGTAACATGAGTGGGAAAGAAATAATTCGTAGTTTTGAGTAATCAGTTTCAATTCGAAAAGGAAAAATTATTTTCCGTAGATTCTAAATTCAGAAAACGCATAACTACGAAATAAGAGTGCATGTTTTAGTTTGAAGATCCTTCAAATCAGCTAATGAAACTGTGCTTCATTGAAAATACTTTCGAGCCTTAGAAGGTCGATGCTTCCCTTCAAAGCAGAGGACCCGAGTCTGGCCTGCGGTGCAGGGGACCCGAGTCTGGCCTGCAGAATGAGCAGACAAATGAGTTCATTTTGCACTTTCTTTTCACCTTCACGCTGTCATAAAATTTGTAGTATGCGAATTTTTTGCAATATATTTTTAAGAAAATTCTGTTAACGGAACCCTAATTTTGGTCTGTGAAATTCATCTTGGAAAAAAAAATACGTTCATCATTTCATCTTTCCACCAATGTCCAAGATCAACGAACAACTCAACATTGTTCTATTATAATACCCTGGAGCATCGACTCATGATGTTGATTTTTTGGAGTTCCTATACTGATGGCTTGTCTTGCGTCGCGGATATGTGCTTGTGCTCATTAGAATATTAATTTTTTCCGGAGGTATAAATTTCTTTTGACGTGTCCAACCGACCCGACTGACAAAAGTATAGTAGTCAAGATTAAGCAACGATACTGGTGTACTCCTTTAGTACCCCAACTAATATATTTCAGAGGTAACTTGTGAAAGTATTAATTAACAACAGGCAAGTGAAGAATCCTGAAGGATAAACGACCAGCCGCAGCGGTGGGTCATGGCAGCGTTTCTATGGCCTTCAGCACCGTATCCAGGATGCACCCATACAGGATCTGGACTCTTCTGGCAACGGACTCGCTAGGAGCGATCTTCAGGAACCGGTTCGTCTTGGCAGGAAGCCCTGCTACGCTTTTACCTTGAAAACGTCTCCTCAAACTCAAGGTATTTCGGAAATTTGGCATGTATATGAGAACCTCAAATTAATGAACTCATTTATAACAGCTACTCATCTTTTTGGTTGGCGTAAACGGTAATTTAAGAGTAAATCTCAATTCTAGATTTAACCATGACAATCCAATAAGTTCTTCTATTTTGTAGAGCTCCACGATTATTATCTCTACGCTCAATTTGTGAACAAGTTTTGTACAGTTTCAACCTATGTCACTGAAAGTCTGAAATATCTGCTCGTGGCGAAATATTCAATAAAGACATAGGAGCTCGTAGCGTAGATACGAGATGTTATAGAGCAGTCCGATGTTTATAACATCAAACATAAAAAATGCATAGATAAGGATCGTTGTTTTGGTTGATGCATTTAACTTCTCACCCGTTCATGTAATTTGATAGAGGCTTAAAGAGTCGCAGGTGCCTTGTGAGAATTTCTAAACATTAACTCCACAGAAGTTCATATATTTTCAGGCATTTCCATGTATCCACCAGTATGATAGAAACTTATTTTTTTTATAATTATTTCATTTCAGAATCTTTATTCATACTAAAAAATTAAGAATCTTTTCCGCATGAGATTCTTATGAACATTGAAATGAAATTCTAACGCCAGAGCTGAACTGTGCAATTTCCCATTTCAGCTCATCCAACAGCAGGCCACTAGCGTCCCTCGGATACAAACGGGCCAAGGGCCCGGACTCCCTCTATATCTTGTACCTACCATGAAATTGATGCACGAGTACGCATGACCTTGCCTCGTCCAACAGGTAAGTAAAAGCAGACTAATTATTACCCTGTACTTCGGTTGACATTTTCTTTAATTGAGTTAAGAAAGGGATATAATCTCGTTCCAGTCTTCATTGCGCTTAAATATATTTCAGGACTTCCGGACAGAAATTTTCTCACATTCCACCCTGTCATACAGCGACCTTACCTCACATGACCCGTATCCACATCCACACACCACATATGACTCACACACACCTCGCATGATATGCACCCACACCTCACACAACACACATACACTCCAGACGGTGGCCAGCGTGCGCACTTTCGCCGGCCGCTGTCGTGTCTGCAGGAGCTGCGCTCGTGCTGGCCTCAGGTGCTGCGTGGTGCTCTCTTGGCAGGCCCGGTGACCGGCCTCCTCTAGTGACGCCCTGCTCCACCTGTGACGCCTCAGCTAGCCAAGCTGCACTAGCATCACCAGGTCACAGGCGAGTTTACAAGTTTGGAGGTCTCTCGTACGAAGCTCTTAGTTCTGAAGAAAAAATATAGTGTGAAGCAGTTGAACATTTGTAACGAAGGAATAGGAATAAAAAGTTTGTACGTATGTGAACATGAATTTTTCATTGAAATCCTAACCAATAAATTTATGCCTGTTTCCACAACATGCTCAGGATTTCCCTTTAACAAGAAAATCAAATAACCTACCAACAGAGAAGCAAAATTTCCATCGAGCATTTGAAAATGCGGCAATTGGAAGCTGAATCGGGGCGAATTTCTTTGCCTGAGCGTCTTCTTTTACACAAAATAAATCACGCCGTTGCAGTTATGTGCTTGTCACCTCTACGACGACGCCCAAAACAATTTCTCTTGCTCAGAGCTACGTACTTCGGCCAACTGTGACCTTGCGTCAACGTTTCCTGGAATCACGAGCACGAATTGTGCAACCGGAAATCTAAAATTTAATTGGAAAAATGTTTAACAACAANCAACATACTACGTAGTTTGTTAATAATTTTAAGCTAGACAAATCGTTCAGGGGTTATGGCGGAAGGACCAAGGCATTTTAGGAATATGTTACCATTCCGAAAATGAACCCGTTCCAAGAGGCGGAATAATTCATTAATCTTTCAAAAGCCCGGTCGATTTGGCTGCAAGTTCGTATTTCAGCGCCGTTTTTCCTGCTATGTATAGGCTGCAACTACAATCTGTAAACTAAGTCGCGAACACCGGGGGGAGCTAAATTCAGACGTTTTCAATACTGGTGAAATACTCGGCTGCTTACAAAATGTAAAATAATTATTAGATAATTACTCCTCGTTAGTTTTTAGAGCTCCTTTTCCGTGTAGACTATCACCCAAATAGAGCACAGAGAAAGAAATATTTGGTATGGACTGAAAAAAACGCGGAATGTTTGCACAGGTGTTCCCACACAGGATTTCTTGTGCATAGATGCAGCACAGTTAGAGGGAACAGAAAGAAAAGATAAAAAATCAACAACGAAGAAGGCATGTAAATAGAAAGAAGCAAAGTGGGCACGACGAAAGATAGAAGTCCCGAAGGCCTGTTTAGAGCTGAGGTAACCCAATATAGTGCCTCTAGGTATGCTAGTACTCATTGCATCGGCTAGACGAACCCTAATTTAACCCTATTGCCTATGATTTATCCTATGACCTCTGAAATGTTCAAGAAAGAAGCAGACAATTGCACCAGCTAACACGTGCAAAAATTCTATAGTACTGAACGTCGACTTCTCTACGATATCGCAGCTAGAACAAAACACAGCCTACGTAACTGCAGAACTAATGAACTGACCGAGACATGCAGTTACAGCGCCTGGGCCTACTGCCCTGGAGCTCAGGGATGCTGCGAATCAGGTGCACTAATTCTACCACGATACGTCGGAGACAATTGCCTTATTTCTCAGCTGCATCCTGAGAGGTGCACAAAATTCACGCCATTCACAAGTGAATAATTTTACTCACTAAAGCGTAGTTTACTCGCAGAGACAGACCACCTAGTACGACACTGCTCTGAGCACATCACAAATGAATCAAGTTTTAAGAATCCTAATTTCAATCCAATTTAATCCAAACAGGCACAAATTTTGCTTGCATTTAGTTTGTACATACCTGAATAACGCACTAGCATAATCAATGCCTTGCCGTCCACTACCGCCACTTCTCCCGGAGCGTAAGATTGCATCTTCCTCCAACCATGCTCTTCGGTGCCAGCACCGAGGGCACTTCCTGCACGATGGTTAGCTCGCTTGCTTCTCACACAGAATTCAGGCCAATCGAGATCACAATTTTGCTTCGTTCATGAGGCCGTCCCTACGGCTGAATTTCAAGATAAAAATTCTGTTTCTTACAATTTGGCTCTAATTGCATGCTAGCTAAAAAAGCAGGTGAGCTGCGTTAATGGAATTTTCCGGATTTATTTCACCAACACGAACTGCGAGTCAGATGCTGCAGCGAATCGACAAATTTCAACAGCAACTGAATGGTGTTCCGTAAAAGATGCCGAATTTGAATAGAACGTCTTCACAATGAGAACGCGCTGCTCAGTTGTAAGCTGCTCTATAATACAATACACACTTGAAGACACCTTCTTTCTGTGTTGAAGGAAATAAATTCAAAAACCATGGATTCCAGACAATACAGAGCAAGCGCAATCATGACAAAAGCACGCTTTCAACATTCGTAACACAGAAACATCGTCTTTGTTCGAGAGCTCCGTACGAATGTCTTGGATATGGTCTGAAGTCTTCAGGAAAATGTTGCAACGTCAACCAGCAGTGCTACCGGCGGAGACGAGTTCCACTGGCACTACATCTCGAATCGGAAACAACAAAACTTCAAAGCTCGGTCTCCATGTCATATGTGCATCAAACGCCGAGAGCTTTTGTACCTTCACAGCCGGGATACTTTGTGGATAATTGGGATCAGTTCCATAGCACGTACGTCAATATTGAAGATGTTATACCTCCTTCCTAATTGAGCTCGTAGGAATATCTTGAGTTGGTGAATTTCTCCGTAAAGATGTCCTCGACGCGAGCGTGGCTTCATTAGGTAGGGTTTCAATCGGAGAGTGAGAGGCGCTCCCACAATTAACGAAAAGGTCGACGTAAGGAATATATTCAAAATGATGCATCAGCTTACAGAATACATAAAAAAATAACGACGCATAAGTAAAACTTACCATTAGTGAAATGGTATAAAAATCAAATGCAACAAATTAACTAAAATCATCTGGCGTAGATAGAA
>VOMN01046214.1:0-10559 GCA_014899125.1 Orchestia grillus | reverse complement strand
TTGTACTCTAAAATATCCCATGCATTCTCACTGCGAGCGGTTCACAAGCCCTTGATAAAATTTAGCTGTAGAAAACCTCTTCCCGCACGTCACCCTCAGGGAACTTTCTGTTTTCGATGAAATCCTCTCCAAGTTGCAGCCTGTCGCCGAGTCATGCAGTAATGCCCCCCATACCATGGACGGGGGACAGTAAATAATCTCAGGTAATTCCTAAACTCTTCTCTGGAATTTTCTGTAGCCCCAGAAATTCAGCAAAGATGGAATTTGCCTGTAGTAAAATAAGTTGCTACAGGGTATAGAAACATAACATACCTTGTTTAGAAATATAATTACGTTGTATTGAAAAATTAACGTTTTCAACATTTACTTAGAACTTTTGGATTGCCCTTCGTATGTAAAATTTCTGCCTAAATATCCTCGTGCGTTACAATACTCTTACTTGACTCGTTAACAGTTCTCAAGTTACTCGTTATTAATGATGAAATTAGCTTTATGTTCCTAACATGATGCAATGTTTTTTGAAAATGTTTCTGTTTAAGCTAAAAGGAAAAACACATAGGCACGTCTTCACGACCTATAACCTAAAAACTAAATGCTAATCAGCCTCCTTCCACACTACACACACCCACACACATACATTCACACACACACACACACACACACACATATATTCCTCCACATACTCCTCCCCTCCACCCATGCACACATACTCTTCCGCACACTCCTTAAAACACACACACGCAAACTTCTCTGCACTCCACACACACACATTCCTTCACACTCACACACATACTCCTTCACACACTCCACACACACATACACATACTCCACACACTCCACGCATGCATACTCCTCCGCACAATTTCAGAACAATTGGAAACATTTTGTATGTGTCATAACTCTCTTGCATACACCACGTCCACTAATTCTCAATCAGTAACGTGCTATGCGATGTACATGATTCTCCACATGAGTCAAGTGTTTAGCTATAAAATACTAACGAATGCCGTATTCGGCTCATACCGGATAAGTGTGTATGATAGTCTTCAAGCGCAAAATAGCAGAGACAATTAATTTTAGGCATACGTATCCAAGAAAATTCGAAAATAGTGCAGAATTTTCAAGTTCTCAGAGTAACTGTCTGTACGTCAGAACCTGATAAGCACTAGTTACTGTCTGTACGTCATAACCTGTACAACACTAGTTACTGTCTGTACGTCATAACCTGTACAGCACTAGTTACTGTCTGTACGTCAGAGCCTGTATGGCTCAGGTAAGACTGACATGGTGACGTTGCGGAGGCCAACGGAAGTCGAGTGTTCGTACGTGATGTTCTCGTGAAGGTGGCCACTTCGCCTAATTAGTTTATAAAGTTTATAGCATGCCTAATCTGATAGGAATGTGTGAAGGGGAAAAGATGGCTCAGTGAGCTTTTCTTACTCTATGATCAGCCATATCAGACATTTTCAGGGCTTGAGAGAGCTTGTGTGTAGCAAATTATAGGATTTAAATGACTAGAACTTAATTTTCTATTCTACGGTATTCAACACCCGTTTTTCAATGTTCGTTTTAATCGCTTACGTGAAGTTTTTTCCGAGTTTGGTGTAAATTATTGTGGCATTTCGTTCTTGTTCCAGTGATGAGATAGGAGCTCCATAAGTAACTGGCTCTAGTTGAAAAACAGTGAAAAAACATCTACTTGAACGACATCGTTTAAAGTGTTCAAAGTACTAACTACGAGAGGAACTTAAATGTTCATAGCGATCTTTACTTTAAGCAAAGTAATCTTGGTATAATTTCATTAATTTGAAAACTCCCATATGCTTTTCTTCACTCGTGAGAATTCATTTATACATTTCTAAAGTCACTGTATACAATCAAAGTAAATTTTTAAGCAATCATTCATAAGTATCTGTCTACATAGAATGATCGTCCATGACGCTGCATGTGTATGTATAATCATATGTTAAACAGTCTCTTGGAGTCAGTATGTAGAATCTTACAACACATAATTTCACGCCTCTGAATACGGGAGATTGTGAATGTGATCTCTAGAAATTGCCATGGTGTGCTATCATTCTGGATTTGTACCAGATTTATGGATTCTCTGAGTATTGAGTATTACTGATTCTGATTGACACTGATTATTATCCTGATTCATTTGTTTCTTACATGAAATATCAGCATCAGCTTTAATTTGAATGCAGAAAATTTAAGCTATTTTCAAATTTTCACATTTTCACCACTCAGGGAAAGCAAATTCTTCTGATTGCCTTCACTAGAATTTAAAAGGATTCGTAGAGTGGCATTTACAGTGAATGTCAGTTCCCACAGGAGTATTTCGTGCCTTCTCCTGCAGCAGACACTAAATACAGTCTTTGTACTACGTGTGTTTGTCCTACGAGATGTAATTTTGCAATAACTAGGACATTTTTTACTGTTTTAACTAGTGATTGGACGAGTACTTGGAATCGGTGTAAAGAATTGATAAAATTGTAGGCTTTTAACAGTATCGCAATCGGTATAGGAATCAAATTTTTTGTCTTATTTTTATGACCAGTAGCTGTTTTTAGTTAATTTTAACTTGATACTTGATACTGACACTTTTTCATGTAGCGATAAGTTAACGTAAGCTTTCAAATTGCACACAAAGATGTATTCTTTTACTCTTTTGTCTGTTCCAACATTTTTTTGGTGGCCAGTGGGCGGTTAACATAATTTCATTCAATATGAGAAAGTAAGGTGGTGCCACAGCCGAGGTCAGAGAAAATTGCGGTTCTTGAGCCAGAACCGGAACAAGAATATTTTTTTTCTCCTGCCTACCTGCTTACGCCCAAGCAAGACTACTGACACATTTCAAGACTACTCAGACATAAGCCGATGCAAGACTACTGACACATTTCAAGACTACTGGCACATTTCAAGACTACTGACACATTTCAAGACTACTGACACATTTCAAGACTACTCACACATAAGCCGATGCAAGACTACTGACATATTTTAAGACTACTCACACATAAGCCGATGCAAGACTACTTACACATTTCAGATGTAACACGAATGCGATTCAAATGCTGAAGGAGGTTGCACGAAAAAGATAGAAATTACTTCATATATGACAAAATCTTTTGTCAGATTAAAAATGGACTGCTGAAGGAAAATGCATTTTATTATCTGCTGTTCCTGTAACTTGTTTCAGTTAAGTAAGCTTCATGACTGAATAATTCATAAATGAATCACACTTCAGAATTCGTGTTCTCGTCAACTGTCTTCATGTAAGCTGGCAAATACAAAACGTTATACATATCGATATTTATTTTGTATATATTACGTTCGTAAGATTACGTGCATGTATGTATTAGCTGTTGAAAATGGCATGATTGAGACTTCCAGAGAATGCTGTTTTAACTAAATTGATCATATGGCACCGTTCGTTCCCTTTGCACTCACGTTTCTTCAGATGACAAAAAGCTTGAAATGAAAAAAATATTAGCCGTGATTGCAAAGTTACCGACTTTTTTGCGTAATTTTTGAACTAACTGATTTTTAATAAAGTAGATATAAGATGCTCATAAAATAAAAACCATGTGTAAACATTTATTCTTCTTCAAAAGTAGAAGATTGAGACGAACAAAGATTTCGAACAGTGAAATCTATACATAAACTCAAAATCAAATAATCTCTGAATACAACTTATCTTCCGTACAAAGTTTTGCCAAAAGGAGTCGAGCGATAGAGCGTAAATGGATGAATTCACTTCAAACTGAATGCATGTATTTTACTGAAGGCATGATTACTGGACCGTGCGGAGTTGATGAAAAACGTATTGTTAATATTCGCCCTATTACAAATCCCATATTGATAACCAACCGAGATGATAGGCCAATTCAAGTCTCTGTTACATGTGGTTACAGCTTATTTGCGGATCATAAAGGAAGTATAACAGCGCAAGCCATGCTCTAAATTTCCCCGAACAGGCAGTCTCGTTCACAGACCTGATAATTTACACCCATTTCGAAGTGATATTGTTGTGCAATTCTGCATTGCTTGTACATCCTTGGCTAGTTGTGTGTCTGCAGTGGTCTGGGACTGAACTTGGGTTGTGTGCTGTTGTGCGATCGAGTGGCATGGCAGAGCCACCAGGAACTTTGCAATATGGTATATTATGCTATATTTTGGATTACATCGAAGGACTTTGTAGTATTATTTAGGCTCGGTGCTATGAAGTGATAAGTCCGTACCAATGCACGATTTTCGCAGCTTTATTAGAATCGAGGCACAAAACGATCACTGGATGGTTCACCAGCTCCGACACCAATTTAAACAAAAACTCGGCAAGGTCCGATGGCACAGATAAGCATGAGGGTGGTCTGCCAGTCAGAACAAAGAATAAACAAATTTTAGTAAATGAAAAAGTAATTTTACAATAGCACGCTCAAAGATTCAAGAGGAAGAGTATCTAACACAAGTTAACAAGCTAAGTTGAAAAGCAAGGAAGCTTCTCTTGTGGTAAGCCCGCCTCTCACGCATATAAAAACTTGAAACGTATGCCAGTAGGAAAATAAAGTATGAAGTTAACAAAGATTAATTAACTTAATTAAGCAATGTGCCAGAGCACGGCAGTTGTGTTGTTTAACGTGTCCTAACAATTTCACGACAGCCCGCTCAAAGCACAATATCAAAGGAATACCTGCTACCTGTTATTTTAATGCCGATTAGCATAGGAGTGGCAGGCAAAATGTGATTTAAACAATGATTTTTACGTATTATCATTGCAATTTTCTCACTCATTGAATGAAATGTAGTAAATAGTTGATTGGCGTAGAAGCTAACATTTAAAAAAAGTGTAAAAACTGTTTTTGCAACGATCATGGTCTCTGTTTCAATTCAGCTTTTCCTTCCTACTCCGTACCTGCGCTGCCTGCTACGTAAGCTGCTTGTAAGGAGGCTACTTGAGCAGGCGATCAGTTGGTCGAGGTGACCAGCTAATGCTGTTCACACGCCCACGATTGATATTTTTACTCCAGGTTGTCTGTCATTTTACCGTAACTAGGAGCAATTATCAGGTTCACGAGATCCCTAGGTACTTATTTCGAAAAATCATCACCAGACTACATAGATGCAGAACCCTGGTTGTCAGTAATGATTATGGAACTGTAGAAACGTTGGCAGCAATCAATACATTGCTGATTGTTTCGGAAAAAAAACTGGGCAACTTACAGATTTTGCGGAAATTGTGCACGATAACATTCTTCATTTATACCTGTTTTCTTTTATGATTAGGATTGCAGGTAAAAATAAGATTTTGTGATTGATTAGATGCGAACTAGATGCAGAAGACGGGTACATATGTAGTTGAGCCGGGCAATTTTGAATCATTCTACTCAAATTTAACGAGAGAGTGCTCCAAAGTGGCTTTCCGGAATGTGACGTCGTTGAATAATAAACATTGATAATAAAGCAGAGTTTGATGATCTCAATGAAAAGATCCGTACGAAAATTGAAGACCATTTTAGAAAATGGGATGTTCTTCATTCGAGTAAGGGTGTTTATAAGGGTATTATTTTTCCTTTCTTCGTGCTTGTCATGTAGGAGGAGGATGCTCATTCAAAATCGACCTTGTAATTTGGATACTTACCTTCATCGTCCTGTGAGGCATTTGAATGGAGCTGAGTTTTGATGAAAGCCATGTTGCAGCCTTGAAAAGTTCAACACAAATATGCCGTAAGCGGAGCGCCTTCTGTTTCGTTCACGATATCCTAGGCTTTTGCAGCCGTGATGTGTTGGTAATGTTTTATTGTAAATAATTATTTTGATTACTCAGAATTTCATTCGCCTATCTGACTGTCATGTTCCATGTAGTGCATGGGACATAAAATCAAAGAACAAAGAGATTTGGAAAATATATGCTTAAACTGAAGTTCTACCACAACTTAGAAAGTCGGGAAGCTGATGTTGATTTAAAAATGCTCTGCTGCTGTTTACTGCGTTTGCACGATGTGTGCCAATAAGTTTGCTCATCTAGAATGACAAAATTCACTCACCGGAGATATTCGTATTTTGAGCTCTGCTTTGTCATAACCCAAAAGCAGCCCTGCAGGTCTTCAGGGTGCTCTTCTCGTAACTTCTCAACGTAAAATTAGCTCGTCTAACTACCTTTACAGCGCATATCTCATGTTTCGCTAGGTATAAATCAATATTAAACAACAAATTCTTATCAATGACTATTTTGAAACAGAAGCGTAATTTCACAAAAGCATTCGCATTATTTTATAACATTATGCGGAAGGGATTACGTACACCATAGATTAGCTCGCTATCTTCAAAGGATTAGCTCATATTTCTATATTTCAGAAAGCTCACACTTTGAGTCGACACTTTGAAGTCGAATATCACGAGAGATAACAGCGAGGTAACAAAGGGGAGACGCGACCTCGATGAGCAAAAATAAAATGCATAGCTTTCCTGTACTACCTCGAGTTTTCAAGACACGTTATCATAACATTTCTTAAATGTATGAGCTTTTATGACTTCAGTCAAACAGCCGTCGTTTGCCCCCCTCCGCATTGGCAGCTCCCTATATGGCCATGTACCCCCAAGGATTGCTTCTATCGTCGAGGCTTCATGGGGCAAAAAGATGCGTCAGTTTCGTGAATGTTTCTTGCTCACGACCTCTCACTCTTGCTGGATTGATGCCGTAGCAATTTCTCGGTTAATTGATGGTTTAAATGATAGGGCGCAACTTACTTAGCGTAGGACACTATGACACAGAGAAATGGGGGATTTCGGGAAATAAGTACGCGTAACATCATACTCGTAGTTGGCTGCTACATGCTGTACAATTTCGTTGTACTTATTACGTATGTGTTACGATGTATGTAGAGCACCCCCGCGATCTCAATTGCACTTAGGGCAAAAGATACTTGTTCAACATTGATGAAAACATCAATAACAACACATGTTTCAAAATAAGTGTTCTAACTCTACAAATGATTGACCAAAAAGTATTTATTAAATATCGTACAGTTGGATACCATAACAAATAAATACTTTAATGCTGTTCGTTATAAACAGTAAAAACTATCCTATAAACACATTATGCGATACTTAATAAACACTACACCAGCGAGTAATAAACGAACTTTTGCTAACTATTTTACGAAACATTGTACAGTGTATCGTTCTGATCGGAACTTAATGACGGATAAAATAATATGCCTGGTCAAGTGAATGCATTGATGCTTTCCATCAGTGTGGCTTTGATTTTGTCTTTACTTCGATATTATCCTGAATTTCAGGGGTACTAGGTTTTGGGACAGTTAAATTCGATGTATTCATAATTTCTCTGTTTTTTTGGCAGCTTAATGCAAAAGTTACATCGGTTTCCCCAATCCCCGTGCTCTCTTCTTTGTCGTTTTTAATAATAGCGTATTAACCAAAGATTGACCGAAAGATATGTGTCTCCACTTAATAATAACCAATAATAAAACAACAATGATAAAAATAATGAGAGTAACCAGGTACTGAAATACCCTCACTGTTGAATAACAGTTCAAGGACGCTAAAAGCTACGACTTAGCTGAGCAGGAAAATTAGGTAAATACTGAACGACATGTCGTAACAGTACAGAGCGCAGCCACCGCATGTCGCATTCGTTGTTTCTATTCAATTTGTATTGAGCAGCAGTTGCAACGATGCAATAATGACGATGTCCTGCTGCGCGCTGGCTGTCCCTATCTCGTCACTAAGTGTTTTCTGATGTTAGGCATCGCTTATCTACTCCACAAGCAATGAGTTTTTAGTCTGGTCCTCGGCTAGCAGCCCGCAGAATGGTCAGCTTCCGGTGACGCGCGATCGCATGCTCGTCATCTGAACTGTCCTGCCGCGTCGCCCTCTGCTAAGAAATTGCTTTTAACAGGTATGACGTAAAATTAACTTTATCACACTTCATCAAACTAACTTTCAACGTAGGTTTTCGAAAAGGCGACGCTTCAGTGTTGTGGTCAACATAGCACAGGGATGGTACGAGCTCTGAAGCCAGGGAACAGGTGATGTGACGACTTGGTTGCATGTGGGCTACGTATACTGATCAATAATTATAGTTGCAATTATGTGTACGTATATTAAATTTACATATAATAGTAAATATTTGTCCTGAGCAATACCTATACGAGTTTTTTCTGAGGCCGCGATTACCCGTCACAAAGTATTGCGATTTCAATAGAACTTGAAATTTTCGACACCAGAGGCAAGAGAAGAAGGAGTCGCTAGGACAAAGACACATGCTTTTTGGAGTTTATATCAAACCCTAATGACATGGTTGAGCGCTAATTTAATTAAAGAATAGCACAAGAATAGGAAACAAAACAAAATGATACGAGGGACTTTAAGTGTGTCAATTTACAAGAGGGATGCGTCGGCTGTTTGTAACATTTTCATCACTGCAACCAAACAACGAGTAATGATAATACCTTGGGATTTGAGAACAAACTTGATCGTTGCAAATAGGCTGTAGCTCATAATTGGTTGGAAGATCAAAATGCATTCAATTCAATTACTGAAAGCATTTTGTATTGTAGTTTGCAGGCAGATTGTGGTACACGAATATCCGTTACAACTGGTGCAAGCATTACACGGTGTGATACCACAGAAATATCACTAGGGCTAAATAAGCTATATTTCTATGTGGTAGGTTGGATGTCTACGCTGTTGACACAAAGGAGTGCGTTGCAACAGTTTTGATGCTTGTGAAATCCGAAGGGATTCGCTTAAAGTTCTAGCAAACTTTCAGTTTTTGAAACATGAAATGAAAATATCGATTTTGATTATGACGTAGGCAAGTAAATACTGCCTTGATAAATTTCTTTCGCATAAATTTCTTGACGAGGGCAAGTCATTTCTTTTCCAGAAAAGCTATTCCTAGAGTTAAAAACATTTAAATTTATTTCTGTATCTTCATTTTCGCTTTTTCTCAGAAATGACTGCCACACTTGGATTAACTCAATTACTCCAAGATGGGACAACTCTTCCAAAATGAACAAAGTTTTATCTAATATTTTGTTCAAGGGCAAAGCTTCTCTTGCACTCAACATTGAAAATGAAGGAGTGGTTTCGTTCGATGCTTCTCGAGAGCAGAATTGTGTCTATGTGCCTCCTAAGCAACTACATAAGTATCTCCTTCAGGTTCGATTACAGACACTATTCTTATGGAGAAAACTGCTGGCGAAATGGTGTGAAAATGCATGTTTCCAGAGATTTTGCAATTGCTTAAATGATTGGCGTTTCCAGGATATGATCGTATTTTAAAATGATGGTTTTGGGCTTCATTTTGCTAAAATCTTGAGAAGAAAGTCACTCGAAATTTTTTGAACAAACGAGTAATTCATTAAGTTTTCTGAAATAACCAGTCTGAGTTGATATTAGACGTTAATCCTACCTAAGGGACAAAGAACTATCCAGAATGAAGGAATCTTAGGATATTGAATCGCAATTTTCACCCCCGCACCAGGATTTGCTGATGAGGCTCTGCTGCCGTTTGCGAAGTACAAGAAATACCAATAAATTTTCCATTTGTGGTATTAATTCTTTTGGTCCCGACGGTGCCTTCTGCAATTAGACTAATTTCTCCATACGAAGCTCAAGGTTTGGTAATTTCTCCCTGTTTTGGTATATTCCTGTTGACTGCAAACGCAGTAATCCTTCACTCAACTAATATAGAGTGATAGGCCCCGCCATTCCATGGCAACGAAGTGCTTTATTACTAGTGCAAATTAGCGGTTTCAGCTTTGCATTAGATGAAAATTTTAATATTCCCTTACTAGATAGAGAGGGTTTAGTTAGTAGAGGAACATCCGCTCTTCGGTAGAGGAGTGTAGTGCTCGCCTGAACAAAAAGTTGCTGAGGTGTAAGATTATTTTCTTATATCTTTATCTGGAAGTGTTCAAAATGTATTTTCTAAAGAATTGATGCCAACTTGGTCATTCTATTAGCAAATCCCTTGTAAACAAGCGAGGTTTTTCATTTTTTCTTCAAATTTGAAGAGCTCAAAAAGAAAACGACTGAGAATCATTTTATACTTCATAGTCTTTTGTACTTACGGGTCGAAGAACTTCATTTAGAGTTCTTTAATCAAGGCCATTAACACATTTATCCCGTCGCTCACTGCCTCAATTCCCTATAGACCAATTTCGAGCTCTTCATGAATGCACAAAAAGTGCCGTCCGGGCTGGGACTGGCCCAGCAGCAGGCTGGCTCAGGGCTTCCGAAGGAAACAGCCGTCAGGCGTCTTATCTGGTCATGAATTTAAATTGGAAGAATGATGGTCAATTCAATAAATACTACGTACGTTTAGCTTCTTCAGTTTTGGTGCAAAACTGCGGCAACGTGCAACTGTTTAGCTCGAAAAACTTACTTGGATGTAAGTATTTTTTGGCTCTTTAGCATTTTAGCGTCGTTTGATGGAGCGCTGCTGAAATAATGACCACTTTAGAGATGTTTATTCGCTCTACAATTCATTAAACTACTATTGCGATCGTGCGATAGTGTGGAAACTAATT
>VOMN01046212.1:0-18940 GCA_014899125.1 Orchestia grillus | reverse complement strand
GTCAGCAAATTTGACCTAAAAACGGCAGGAAATCTGAAACAGTTATTGCTGCTGAAATTGCCTAGATTTATAACTTTTTGCTTCAAAATATTGTCGCAATGCATTGGACAATGCAAATGCAAAAACTTGGAAAACTGCACTAGTGATTTCTGTTGCGGCTAGAGGCAGCCAAAGTAAATCCACCATCGGAAAGTTCTTGGTGGCCTGGGAGTTACTCTAGCATTTAAAATAATTATTCTGCAAAAACTGTTCTTGATACAAAGTTTTAGCAAATTGCGAATGAATGAAGAATACTACGAGTTTTTACCTGAAAATATTTCCCTTCGAATGTCTTCCATTATTATCCAGGCGAAGCGAACTCTTTCCCGTATATTTTGCATCGTACTTCTTTGAATTACCGGAGAAATGTTGAAATTGCTTTAATTTTATTTAGTTTCAGTTTTTAGAGAGCGTTGGGAATATTTACAAAAACATTATCTTTTATATAACCCAAAGAAAAAAATCTGGAGGAGTTATATCCGGTGATCGGGGTGACCAAAAAAGGTTGCCTAAGTGGGAAATTCTTCCCTGCTTGAGGACTTTGGTCTTCCAGTTCGACCTTCGTCAGTAAGAGATCCAGTGTATGTGAATTTACTTGCTAAAACAAGAGCACAAGTTTAGTTGGACTCTTGTTAAATCTTCTCATGAAACTTTCCCTTACTCCCACTGGTGATCCGTGGTTTTGAAAATGACATTCCCAAGGGCTAGTCTCTCCCCACGATTTGAGTAGTAAGCAATTTTTCAAGTAAGTTTTTGTTTGAATCTGTAGGTCTTGTTATGGCCATCCTATTTTAAGACTTCCAGTATTCTTGCAATTGCTTTCTACTAGAACTTTGCAACTCTTAAAATTTTTGCGTAATAAATGTTTAAAATGGTGAAGTGACTTTTGGGTCTATCTGTCTTTCCTGAACAAATATTTTGTCGAATTCTGAAGTAACATGAAGCCCATAAGTGTTTGATCGATAAAAAAATATGTTTACCCGTTATAGTTTTTATTTACAATGCGACTTCTATAATTTTACTAATCGTCTTCTATATAGTTAACGCACACGCAAAATATAATTATGGCGAGGACGTTGGTAGGAAGCGAAAAACGTCGTCTCTCTGCCCGTATTTCGTATAGTGAATCTGAGAGCACAAAAATTGGAGTGTTAACGCACCTTTAGCAGTAAGCTCTGAGTGGGAAATGAAGCATCTCGTCATCTGCAATGAAGGCTGGCGGTGAAGCTGTCACAAGTAGAATTAGCTAGTTCCAAGGCCTTGCCTTCTCTTTAACACAATATTTCTTACAATGATACAGAGAGCAATAATACTCATTCCATCACCGACGTACCATCACCGATGATTATTCATCCAGACGATTCCCTTGCACCTCCGTATCCTTAGTGATGTAGACAGTAATGCTGTCTACGAATACAAATCCCGTGCATTTCCTTACCCTCAGTGATGTAGACAGTAATACTGTCTGGCGCCGTATTGTCGGCGTCGCAGGTGTAGTTGCCGGAGTCGGCGGGACGGGCGTCTGAGATGGTGAGGCGGGACCTCACTCGAGGCTCCATGTCGATCTCGACGCTGATGCCGCCCCGCTGCTGGTCGTAGTTGATCATGCGCGAGTTGTGGTACCAAAAGATGTACCTGGGCGCCGTTGGGCTCTTCAAACAAAAAAATTGTAAGTAACGATCTGTAAATTGAACACCATAAGCGTCCTTGTTTCTTTTCAAACTTGTCCAATAGTGCTCGTAACCTGTTCCTACGCATGTGCACACAAGAAAATTCAACCTTGTCGTCATACACCATTCAAATTTGTAGCAACAGATAAAAATGTTGATTAATTCATACTAAATTTGATCCACGAAAGTATGTATTTGTTTTAGTTTCTCTACACATACTCTACTCCACATACTAGTCGCACCTCCTGAAATTCTGGCTCGCGTGTCTAGGACTCCTGAGTAATTCTGCCTAAAAAATCCTGCTCGAAATTACACTGCGCTTTGCTCATTTGTTGAAGAAAAATTATCCTAGCATGTGACCCAATTAACAAAAGCATGTGTCCTTCTAAAATATCAATCTCAATTCCGTCATTAAAAGTATATTAAGAAGAGACAAGTATGGCCTTATATATCAAACATTCTCTTGAAAATTTGTTTCTTTCCCGCCGATAGAACGACCTTATTTTCGGGGTGTTGCCAAAGAAATACTTATTCGTCAAAAGTTATCACGCAAAACAGAAATACAATACTACTGAATTGTGGATTTCTTTCAAATTTTGCTGACAAGACACAAATATAAAACAACGTGAAAAGGAAATATTTATAATAGTAAACTATTCAGGGCGCGAAAATTCCAACTTCAGTGCAGAAATACGAGAACAGTCAGACTTACCACATGCCAAAGATACACAACAAGACTGCCCCTGTTTCCTAGAATTTGATTTACCTGAATTTGTGAATAAATTCAATCCGACACAGGCGCATTCATGTACACACTCACGCTCAACTGTCGGTGGGCGTGGGCCAGAACGGCCGATAATTGCTCTGTAAAGTTTCGTGTCGCTCCGACCTATTGGCCTAATTCCGTACGTTGGTGTGTTTGGGTGAGCCTTGCAAAGAGTTCCTGAGTGTAAGAAATTTTTAAGGCTATTAATAAAAGTGAAAGTTTTTCTTTTCCTATTTGTTGCATATATTTACTTCGATGTTCCACCAATTCAGCACAGGAGATGAAAACTTAGTGTTTTGAAACTTTTGTGATTGAAAATTTTGCTTTACGCCGAAAAAAGTAAGTGTTATAAGTTATATTGTTTTAGTACATTGTATTTAGAAACATTTATTGACCCCTAGTAATTTACATCAGATACGAATTTACAATCAAATGAGAAATGACGAAGAACAGGCATCAGGATATATTCCACATGTGGGCCCGAATAAGCTATAAGGCTATTAGGGCAACCTATATAGGAATGAAGGCATTCAATTCACAGTATATCAATGATTAAAAAGAAAATGAAGGCTCAAGGTTACATTCAGGTATGCAAGTTACAATAACTGAATGAATTGATTCAAATTAAATATTAGGGTCAAAACATGGTATAAATTTAGCAACTTAGGTGAGAGACTGCGTACGTACACATATTTCAGTATATATCCACCTAGGTCGATGTTCGCGAACGTAGATATACTCCTATAGAACAAGAGAGGTAGGTGATGAAATTACGAATACAATTTTTTGGGGGGTTATAAGGCCAGAAAATTGGAAGCGCGCATAACAAAAGTATTTGATGAGTAGACTTTCTCACGGGTAGAGAGCTCCTGTTTGGAGAGCAACACACAAATCTGCAAAAATACCAGAGTGTAGTGGGAGCTGTGGTGCTCGAAGGACGTTATTTTATGGAAAGGTCGTCGAGAGTGGTCTAATGGGTTAACGGGGAAAATTTAACGGGCTGCACAGAGCACACTTTCATTAGAGAGCTGTAGGCGGTACTTTGTACACGTAGCATGATGTGAGGGGTAAAAGGGAATTTCAATTGGTTAAACTGGGTTAAACTGGGCGTGACTCGGAAGTAGATTTTATTTCAAGTAGACTTAAATACGCCAATGAAGCAAGAGGGTAGAAAAAACGCTTGGCAGTTAGAAAGATGGGAGTAGTATCGGGGAGTTGAATTCGGGGCGCTGAGGAAGAAAGGCGTCGACGCAGTGCAAGCCGCTCCTTTCGGGTGTATGGCTCGTACTTTGAAAGGTCTTTTTTCTAACTTGAATTCCTGAGACAACTGTAACACCCTGGACTCCGCAGTTGCGTGCCGCTCAACCCACCCACGCATCTCACTAACTTCGATTGCCACAGAGCAACTCTTCCGAATCATCACAGCAATTCGAAAATAGCGGTAATCAAGACCCGATGTACGTTCCCGATGTGTATCTCATAAATGATGTACATTTATGTGCCCTAAGAACCCAGCCTGGTAGCGTTGAAAAACGTTTTTTTAGATGTTTGCGTACAAGCATTTTTTGGCAGCATAAAGTACATAATATGTGAATGCTTATTGGTTCATTACTTAAAAAGTGTTGGACTTGAAGAAAACTCGAACAATGAATGATAGTGCATTCTTTATATCATTGCCTGTGTCCGCACGGGGTGAAGAAACAATTAAAGCGACGGAAATTTATGCAAACCACCTACTTATGTTCACTTGGCGAACTCAATTTATCTTAATTGGCCCCTGAGCAATGCTATTTGTTGTAAAATTGCTATTTATAAATTTCATACCCAGTACATGGAATTTACGAAATGAAGGTGTGATAAAAAGTATTGAAAATTTTATCGACAATATTTCATGGAATCACGAAAACCCATTTCATGACTAGGAAACATCAATAGAAACTTTCAATTGTCTAGTTCAAAAAATAACGTTTATATTCTTCAATCATATGATGACTATTGGGAAGGCTATAATTTTTTAGACCGCACGATAGAATTCAACAAAATATTTTTAAACGAGATTGTGAGAATTAAACTTCTAAAACGAGTGCTAACATTCTTGAATGAATCTTCCGTGAAATGTGTACCTAAAGGAGAATGTACCCAATTCTGTGAAATATGTACCTAATGAAGAGTGTACCTAATGCTGTGAAATGTGAAGAATTATGAAGAATTTACCTATTTTTGCGAAATGTGTACTTATTGAAGAATAGACCTAATTCTGTGAAATATGTTTCTAAAGTTTTTTTATTTTGACGTGCTTTTTTTGATATCTTGCGTTTTAGTCCACGAGAATTGTTATGGTGAATCAACAATCATACACGTACATTTTCAGTTACATATCAGTTTCGAAACGGATCTCTCTAACGTTGACATTCTCCAAAAGATTTTATGCAGAACGTCATAATAAACTCTAAAGCGAGCGATCTGGAACTCTTACGACAGCACCGGGGGCATAGAAAGTTATTACGAGATACGGAGGATTACAATAGCAAAAAAACTCGATTGAAATAGAGTGAAAATCCGTTGTTGCTTGTTTGTATTCATGCTGGGAGCTCCAATGGGAATCTCTCTGTTGCCAAAGGGTCGGTTTGAGCCGGCTGAAAAAAAAAGAGTCAGAGTCTGACGGTGATGAAGGATATACAGTAGTTCAGAAATCTCTCTTCAATGAACCTGAAACAGAGACAAGAACTCTTCAATACGTCTCTGAGACTCGACCCTCAGTCTACTCGTCAGGTCCCCAGCCAGAGGCAAGAGTCCGTTTTTACCAGCGCAAGCGTCAGTTTTAAATAAGAGCGGCTGCGTGCGCCACCCTAGAGAGAGCCACACAACTTGTACGGTCGTCTTGTCTGTAAAATGCCTAGTGTACCGGCCCCACAGCTGGTACACTAGGTCAAATAAAAATGTATTTCACAAAATTTATTGAACTCAAGGCGAATGGCTTTGCTGCTGGTGCCGACTTTTGCTAACATTTTAGGGACTACAAGCAAACTCGGTTAAATGAACGTGCAGTTAAATTTGAACTCTTCTTCCACTGAAAATTGATGGGAAGACGCAATTTGGTGCTTAAGAAAAATCACATGCACCTCAATTCCCTGCTTACGTATATTCAAAGAATAATTTGATAAAACTTACGACGTGAGAGAAATGATTTTTATTTTTATTTTTGGATAAGAAACCATTTTCAGACGTCAGTTTTTCAATTAAGAGAAAGTTTTGGGATCGGGTATAAGATTTCACAGTTCTTGTACATCAACATACAAATTGAATTGCAACCAGACTCTTTTAAACTCTGCATCCTTGATTGTTCGGTTTAAACTCATGGCATATAATTCGACTTTGAGACAGTAAAAAAAGCGTTTGTTCAATAATTGGTATCCTTTGACCTTAGTAGATCTTTAGGTTGAGAAATTTTTATCTAACAAATACTATAGCACTCATGAGACGGCTGTTTCTCAACATAAATCATTCATCTCTCAAGCATCTGTAAGCACTCAGTATTAAAAAGTTCAAAAAGGAGCTACAATTTTAAGCGGCCAAATATTATATCGACGTGCACATGCTTTTTGATTGAATTTTAGCATTAAATCCTCTTTCACGATGCAATCTTCGGTTATTTATGAATAAAGTCGTGTACGATGTGCATCGAAGTACGTCAGTTGCACCGGCCAGGAGATTACAAGACATAGGGGACACATACAGGGCGTCCCACGAAAAACAGTAACCGAAGTAAAAATAATATAATTCGAAAACCCTCTGTTTCCATCATATTTTTTGAGAGTTATTCAACAAATGCTATTCGTTTGGATAAAATATCCTCAAAAATATTGACTTGCAATTGCTCTACAGTAGACTGTCAGAAACATGTTTGGGCAGGAAAGTCAAACGATAAGATACAGACGCACAATTTACTTAGTTTAGGTTTTAGAAAAGCAGCAACATCGTCTGTTCACTGAACCTTGGCATGTATCCGCATTCTACTCCTGCTCAAAAAACTGAAGAACTAAAAGAAAGAATCCCTAACGAATTAAAAGTACTAAAAAATGATCGACAGTTAATTAAACGAGTTGTTTCATTGATGCGATCAGGAGCTCAAAAGTGCGTGGACGGAAATGGACGACTTGTGCAAGGAATTGGAGTTTAAAATATGTTCGCAATATTTGTAATAAAATGATTTACAACATAATAGTTGTAAGGGTTTCCTTTCTTAATCCTAAAATAAAGTTAAAGTGTGACGTTTATATTTTCTTGTTTGACTTCACAGTGTGCACGGAAGTACATTATTTCAATTTAAGGTTGTGAAATATGTATGGATATGCAAGATGTAGTACACTATTTTGTTCATGGTGCTGCTGATAAATTAATTCCTTTCACCCATTTTGAGCCTGTACTCGCACAACTCTGCAGTGATATTTCATTTTCCTAATTTTTTAATTCAGTCACACACAATATTATTTTGGTAGGCAAACTAGAAGGTTAATTGCTTTGTTAGTTGAAAATTTTCTCGAGGCAAACTTATGCAAAGATAGCTCTTTTCAAATGGAAACCATATCACCCTCGGAGGGTGGAGCAAATAGCATTTCATCACATCGATAAGTAGATATACAACAGCTTAATTCATGCTGAAGTTTCGGAAACCAATATTGAAACTGAAAATTTAAGCTTACGGAATCATTCCGAAGAAATGAATTACGATCTATTTTAAGTACGCACTTTCAAATATGATTGAATAAAATATTACGAGACAATTATAACATATTTAAGGGCAGTCGTGGAGAGTCATATGTTACCATCTATGCACGTGACTGTCTATTTACCTGGAGGTAAAAATCAAATTGCCTCAGAATATTGCCAAATACTCATTAGAGAAAGTGACAGCGTATCCTCTCATAAGAGCTACGATCGCCAAATGATGAAGTTGCAGTTACCTGCTCGACGATGCAAGAGAGAGCGATGGTGGAGCCCGTGTCGACGTGGTACTCTCCGTTGCCTGGGATGAGGGCCTGGGGCACCACCACGCTCAGGTGCACGAGGTGTGACACCAGGCCTCCTCCGCTCATCAGCTTCAAACGACCAACTGACATTAGTTTACGTTGGTTATAATGATTAATGATTCATTATTAGAGACAAAGAGCAAATTAATCTTCGTGATAGTAACATTGAAAGCAGAAAAAAATGTGCAAAATCACGTGTGTGCGAGTGAAGCGATTTTTAGCTTTTAGGGGTTTCTTACGCAAGCAGGAAAGCAGCGTCGTCTAACATTGATATCCGTTATGAAGAATTCAAATCGTATCATTCAGCAATAGTTATAACTTGAAAATCAGGACAGTGTCGAATTCAAGTGTAATATTTTTTTAGTATACGTCTCGATAGAAAGCACTCTAGTGCAGTTTCGGAAAATAATTTCGATTTTAGAGTTAGTGTTTTGTAGTTTCTTTTTCAACGTGAGTGATCAAACATTTCATATCTTGCTGAAGTAGTAAATGCTGGTTTGTTAAAATGGCCCTCTTTAGTTGTACTCTCTTAATAGTCTTAATGTTTCATGCACATCTTTACGCATAGTTAATGTTATTATTAGGTGCAATAAACTGGTAGGAAAATATTGCTCCTCAGCAACACGCACAACACGCAGTTTTGAACGACACAACACGCAGTTTTACACGACAAAACACGCGCAACACGCAGTTTTGCACGACACACCACGCACAACACGCAGTTTTGTACGTAATTTTACTGGTTATTTAAATGCTTGGGAAACATGGCGAAATAAATTATCACAAGGATTCTATGTACTAATGTTAAAATGCTGAATGAAAACAGTTTAGATGAATAATATTATCAGTTCGTCCGTGCATCCTTCAACTCGGAGAGATTTGCCAAGCAGCTTGTCAATGAGCGGTGCATTTCAAATCAGAGCACTGTGTTATGAAACTTACTTCAGAAAGAAGGAAGGAAAGAAAATAGTGGTGACTCGTCGAGATCTAATGAAATCAATTTACTTCACGGGCTATGAAGCTTATTTGATTGAATATCGAGAGAAAAATATTTCGATGAAATCCATGTTCAATGAATCTTGGCTCCGTTTCATTTCCAGCGAGTCACCGTGCATTGATCTACAAATATTTACCGAGAAGATGAATTTGAAAGTATTTTCAAAGGACGGTTAATTCGAACCCATTCATATTTTCAACGTAGTATCACGTGGTGGTAAATGAAAAGTTTGGTATGTTTAATTATTAACTATCATGAACTTTCATTCAGAGCACTGAAAGCTATGTTACTGTAAAAAATGTTTCAAGTTTTAGTCTTCACTTTCGCAGATGATATGATCTACAGCACATTCGAAAAGGCTTTTAACTTGGAATGAAAGGATGAGTTGTCAAAATGTGAGAAATGAACATGTCCATTGGGTAAGCCCTATGAGTGAGAAATGAACAGGTCCAGTGGGTAAGCCCTGTGAGTGAGAAATGAACATGTCCAGTGGGTAGGCCCTATGAGTGAGAAATGATCATGTCCAGTGGGTAAGCCCTAAGAGTGAGAAATAAATATGTCTAATGGGTAAGTACTGAAAGTGAGAAATAAACATGTCCAATGGGTAAGCCCTACGAGTGAGAAATAAACATTTCAGAGCTCTCATGATCAGTATTTGTCGGGCTGAGTAAATTTACAACTATTTATTATGTGCACTACTTAAGTTATAATCGATGCCCCATAAAGATTTCACCCAACAAAGTTTTTGCTTGGAATGAAAAGAAAGAAAGGTAGCAAAACGTAATACAGTGGCAAGATTTTACGACGAAAACTCTTTTTGGCTTTTCTCACAACCTTCGAGCACCTGGTAAAGAGGAAAACAGACAGTTGTTTCATTTCATTCGCTTCAAAAAGTTGAAGTTTGGGAGTTGACCTACTTGGAACAGAAAAGGAGAGATGCCCTGCGCCAAAACAGACTACTCGACAAACTCCATCGAATTGATGTCTGGAGTTAAAGTACCATAGATTTATGGGTAAAAAAAATGCAATTGAATTATCTTCGCACTACTTCTGAGTTCTGTTGAAGTTATAAGTTGGTTACCTAACTTTTGTGAACAGGTATTGCTTCCTAAGCTGTCTAATCGTCAAGGCAAAAATTTATCATGAAGGATCTATTTATTAACACGCTTGATTCTGTCTTTGCATCTCTGTGTGCCACACTCTTCATCAATAAATACAAGGTAATTGCGGTATATATGCTACAACTTGATCATAATCATCCACACTTAAAGATTCTAATTGCGAATTATTTGCGGGTCCTGCCATCCAGTTTACAGATAAACTTGGTTGTACACTCTAACTCCACCATCACTGATTTTGAGCCGTATTTTCGCGCTGCAGCCCGCAGTAAAGCATAGCTGGCTTTTCGGTCTAACTTGGAGTGCGGTTTTTACCCTTCCGTGATATCCTGTCAAAGCTCCGCTTACAGAAGATCCTTTTGAGTTGAATCGTAGTCGATTCCTAAGTTGAAAATTTCCCGTCTGACCTGAGAAAATATTATCAGCGTTATGGGAAATTTTCTTCATTAGTTTCCTTTCTTAGGCGAGTAGCTTGTCTCTCAAGACCTGTAATAAATACTTTTCATGTATCATTTTATAAAGTTCCAAGTCAATGGTTCATTTATCAGAGGTTGTCGATATTTTACAACACTGCGTTTTTTTCACATGTGTGTTGAGACATCTTTTTGTGATCTCTTTTAGACACGCTGGACAAGTTGCTTGGGGCCAACAGACCATTTTCTACTTGCGATTTTCTTTGAAGAAGCACTTAGCCCCCATGCAGAGGTTCCAAGCACTGAAAACTGTTCTCCTCCGCACAGCTTGTTGAACAATATCCTTGGTGCTAAGAGCGCTAATTTTAACGTCACAGATAATTGGATCTCGTGCTCCTTTAGGCGTCATTGTAAAATAAATGCAATCTCTAAAGTATGTCAAGGTGTAAATTGTGAAAAAATATATTTACGATAAACTCTGCTAATATTTCATACATTAATAAATTTTGATGATTTTGAGACTCGTAAAATTTAGAGGGTAAAGCCTTCCCTCTGAGGGCACGCCTGACGCTCGAGGGAGCGCCGCATAAAGGGGATGAAAGCCTCTACGATAGGCATTGTTTCATTAACCGGTGTATTATGGATAGCGATTTCTTGCATGATATTTGATGAAATTTTCGAATGATATTGTCCAGCTTTTCTTATCGATATGACACCCCAAAAAATGATATCTCACTGCATATTGGTCCATCTGTTTCTCTGTCACGCTCTCAAGGATTTAGATGGGAGAAAATTCCCGGGTCTGTATACCGAATCAGCGAGACTGTCAGAGAAGTCAGTCTGTATCAATGATACTGAGAGCATTATTTTACGTTAGAGTTATCGTAAATGAGAGGGCATCTTAATAAATTGATATCATTTATCCAGGTATTTTTGACGGGGTGTCTTCCAGGGAAATAATTATACGTAACCTGATTATTGAATCGCGCAAACAAATAGCTCTACGCAAACACTTGCTGTAAATAGACTGTCTATCCGACGCTGTTCTGGGCGTAGTGTGATCGTGGCCATGCAAATTATCAGATGTCCATGGCAGATCAAAATTTTGGCATACTATGTAGGAAGGAGCAAATGTTATTCAATTTCTTACTTACGGCCGCAGGTGATGAATCAATCACAGGGGAAAAGATGCATAATGCCGATAGGCAAATTTATGAAAGTTGTAACTCGAATAGTAAGTACGTTTATCGAGATAATTTAGTTTATATCTAACTAACTTCTAATTTCTAGAAAAATTTAACATCCATATGACTTTTATAAAATTACGTAGGAATATAGCCTCAAAAAATTTGTATAAGAGAATAAAGCAGTTCCGAGTGATAAAAAGACAGTCGCTGAATTCAATTTTAGCCTATATTATCACTCACCTTGCAAAACGAAACTCGCTGAGTTTCATTTTAGCCTATACTAGACAATTCGTGACCTGTTGGGTCAAATACAATTTATCGAAATCAAACCGTATCCAGAAATATATCCCATACAGTTAAGACGGTATCCACAATACAGGATTAAACGAAGAGTATAAATTTCGAATACCTCAGAGCTGACACAAACGATTCTGCCCTCTTTCTCATTCCCGTATCCACTTCACTAACTTGCCCGATTCCTTTCATATGACATGACATAAGTGTATATTTTCTCTTCTGAGCACGGTTTCAAGCAAGCAAACAAGGAAGACGACCAGAGTTTTAGTAGTAGACCAGAGTTTTAGTATTATATAGATAGATTATCGCCTACCTTGAAAAACGAAACTCACTGAGTTTAATTTTAGCCTATATTATCGCTCACCTGGCATTCGTAGGTACCGGCGTCTTCTTGCTTGACGTACTTGATGACGAGCGTCCACTCGGTGCTCCCTTCAGGGTGGTGAACGTCGTAGCGCTGCTCCTTGGTGTAGGTGACGGTGCCCGACGTGAGGATGTGCCAGTCGCGCCGCCGCACCCATGAAACTTGCGGGATGAACTGTGCACATAACAGTTTATTACTTCTCTGTCGGTGGCACAAGGGAAACGTTTCAACTATCGCACAGATGCCACGCTGTGGACAGTAGCGATAAGATGCTAAAGGCTGTTTGACGACTCTTCGTGGTTTGGCCCGTTGTGCAGCTAAGGTGGGGAGTGTCACAGCCCAAATAGTCGAGAGAGAATTACAAAGCAAGCCCTTTTTGGGTCGGTGCAAAGAACTCATGATATGTAAGTGGTAAAATGCAAACAATCAACAATGCACCAGTCGCAACGAGAAGAAACATTTCGAGCTTGGCCGTAATAAGAGCGCAAATTAAAGGCTTGGTCGCGGCCCCGGAGGGCTCTGAGGGACGGCGCGCGCCTGCAGCTGCCATGCCACCTGCCTCAAGGGAGACATTGTGGTCGACGGAGTGTCATGACCTTTTTAGGGTGATTCCTCATATAAATTTATTATATAAGGGTGAATTATTTTTATTCATTTGAGTTAGATTTTAATTCAAGGAAAAGGGAAATTTTGTATTTACTGAAAACACATTACTTCGTTCTAATTTTTCTAAAGTAACTTAGAATAAAAATACACATTTTTTTAGTTTCCATGCAACTTCCTGCCACGCAACTTGTTTGCAAGCTTACGCTTGTATGTACACTCTTTATTTCGTTTAGTTTTAAACATTTATGATACTACAAGCTTGATATAAAACTATAAAACTATCAACCTAACCATCTGGCTCTAATTGACATTCTGCTAAGCCCTGCCATACGCACCATCCTGACCATCGCGACGGTGAGGCCAGCCAAAAAGACTGAAACTTCACCCTAACAGTAACTTAACATGACTTGGTCTGCCGCGCCTCAGTCGAACCAAAATTTCCCTAAACCGTTGAGTTAACTCGAACAAATCGTGCATTATCGTAATTATTGGCCAGACCGAAGTTATGTAATGTAGAATGATTTTGAAACATAAACATGCTCACTTCCAGATTCAACATTGGCGAAGAATATTTAGTCATGTCGGACTTTGGAGGTCTTAGAGTGCCTCACTGGTCCACTGTGGCGGACTTTGGAGGTCTTAGAGTGCCTCACTGGTCCACTGTGGTGAACAAGTGGACACATAAAACCAAGCAGGAGCAGTCTCGGACCATGAAAGAGGCAGTATCTAGTTTTTGTTTCAAATGCAATTGTGGTCCACAATGGAACACTCAATAGTGCTAATAATCTTGTGAATCTAAATTAGCAGGAAAAATGCTTGTTGGCAATGAGAAAAATTAAGGAAACAAATAATGCAAATACCGTCTAATATCCTGCAAACATGCGTCGATGTTAAACATTTATAAGATGAGGTTTTATTACCACTTGTAAAACACAGCTACCTGTACAACTTTAGCACTTCTGGGTATTTTGTGGCATAGTTGTTAGATCTTCCAAAAATAGAGGTATTTTTTTTCATTGCGTTTGTAATGAGTACTTGAGAACCAAATAGCTTTTAAAATAAACCAATTAAGGTTTCTGTTCCATAACTTAACCAGAAAAATTTTATTCAGTTGATTCTGTCTCAGAATTAAACTATCACTTATAAGCGGATACAAACTTTCACTAACCGGATTCAAGATCTAGAAAGTATAGTAATATCATTAATGTAAAAATATGTTTATTGAAAGCGTTTCCAGTTTCCTATAACTTTAAATGGGCATGATCACACTTGAAACAAGTACAATTTTAAAACCAGCATAGCTCCCAGATGAACGATTGATGTGGACGGCTATATGTCTCATTCGCTGGGAGCCGAGCTATTTTCTTGATAGATTGGGCGGACTCACCGTGAAGAATTAACATAGTGTAAATGTGAGTTGTTTCTCCACATTGAATATCTGTACGCTCGTCGTACTGAAATCAATGATCTGCGTTGGCCAGCTTCGTGCATGGAACATAGACCTTCGCTGGAAAAAACTTCACGTGCTTAATTAATCAAAGAAAAGCTTCAACAGCTAAATAATATCGACGGACGATTTACAGGTAAAACTGCAGATTCGAAGGATTATTGTCCCTCACAACCTTGTGAATTGACTGACTCATGCGCAGTAACTTGACTTGTACTTTCAGATTAAATATTTTTATTTGTGAAGCGATGATAGAAAATTATATACTTTAGGGTTATTGCCTTTGTTTGGAGCCATTTTAAGGACTTAAAAGTACAAAAACCAAACTAATTATTTCTGTACAATCATACACGCAAACTCTTAGAGGAAAGATGGCAACTTTTATCAGACAGCAGGAGTGAAATTATAAAAGAAGATTTTGACGCCTTTAGACTATTATTCATTGGTTGCCAATTTTTTTAAAGTTCATTTTCAATGCAAATCAAAGCACGTCTTGATTTTCTACAACATTGGTATGACGGAAACAAATACCTTTGCCTGATATGTATCGTTCATTAAGGATTTCACTTCAATTGCCATCTGTACGATGTTACACCAATAAACTGAATTTATCAGAAAATTTATAAAATTCAGTTGTTCAAATCAACAGCAAATATGCAGGAATTTATTTTGATTTTTGACTAAATGTACAGTATATTAGGCATCAGTATCGTAAGAAGAGAAGATAACGAATTAACGGTTTATTTGTACTTCACAGATATTGACGTGTTATGAAGATCGACCAAAGTCGTAATCGTTCCTTTTAAATCCTGCAATTCGGTCAGATCGTAACTGCTATCCTTCGGCTTGATCGGGCTAACCTTTGGAATCTGCACAATTTGTGTAAATTTTACACTGTGATTTTATTCTTAATTTTTTAACTTCTTTTGGATTTCATAGGGAAAACTTACGTCATGATATTTGCTGCGAAGCATTGGTTCTTGCGCAGTCTTCAACATAGAAGATAAATAACTGAGCTGAAATAGAAGACTTGAGTGTATATACTGTGTGTGTTTATACATGTACGCTGGTGTATTGATACGAGGTGATGGAGAAACCAACTCTTAAACACATCTGAATAATATAAGCATTCGCAAATATGAAGACTATGAGAAAAAATCTAGAAAATCTAGCAGTTTTGTAGCGATTGACAGTCATAGAATTCAATGCTTGAATGGGGTTAAATGTAGTACTAAAATTATATACGTATACTGCACTGGTTTCCTTATCGAAATGTCCAAATTAAATCGATCGACGTGAAGTGAAGAGAAATTCTTTGTAACACAATACCCATTTACACATAAATTCTGCACTTTCTACGATATGCTTACTGTAACGCTTGTCATATATTTTAAACCAGCATTTACCGGACTATTTACACTCTACGCATTTCGTGAATCGCTTTGCTGTTCATACCAATCATGGAGCTCAGCGTGAAGTAAACAGCCAAATACCACCGCACGCATTTTGACAGATATAATTAATAATACTTAGATGAAGCCCATATTATCTAAGAGTTCAATTCTACTCTTGTATAAGATCTGAACGAAAAGTTTTACAGTCCGTGATAAAGCAGATGGTGGGTATCAGCGACTCACATCTACTGCCCATCTACTACCCATCTATTACCCATCTACCCATCTGCTACTCATATATGCTTAGAAGGTCTTTCCGTTTATAATTATCTTGGCGCCATTCATCCCACCTAAAGTATGTCGGTAGCGCAGAACATGTTCTGCAACCCAGAAATAGTTTACCTGAATTCTACTTCTCTCCAAGGAAATTGAATCGTGAATCTCGAGTTTGCAAATTTCACTGCAGTGATACCAAAGCGGTTAAGTAAAAAATTGTTGTTTTAGCAAGTGGATATTATCACTAGTTTTTGACTAACAATAGTGACAAACATAGATTCGTTTATTTAAAAGATCGTCAGTTAGAACTAGCTCTTAATTTGAAAATAAACTCGAAGCCATGATCAGAGGCAATAAAGGTTCTTACATTGAAATTCATATACGGAGAAGGTACATTATGACTGGAAAAATAAGTCTCATGCTTTCTATTGTACTCCCACCACAAAACCTGACAAACGTGTCAAGTTGTACGTCCTGGTATAATAACCTTTTTATACAGGAATATGAATGGTTTTCAAGTGTTTTAATATATTTTAAACGAGCCGTTCAAAATAAGGTACCCTGCTGAAGAACAAAATTTTAAACTAAATTGATCACCTTTCAGGATATATTTTCAAGTTTACATTTCTTCTATTATTTTTTAACATAGTTACCATTTTGGTCTAAGTATTTTTGAGATCGTGAGACTAATTTTTGCAAGTTTCTGGTGCACCATTCTGTGTTCTGTTGTGGTGGCCAACAGTCGGCTGAAGTTTTCACTTCCTCATCATTTTGAAATACCTTGCCATCAAATTGGCTCCTGAGATGAGGAAAACAGTGAAAATTCCTAGAGGCAAGGTCCTGCATGTGAACATAGACGATGGGGAAAATGCAACATGTGGATCTCGTCACTTGGTTGATGTGGTGAGCCGCCCTCTACCCCTTCGATCGCGCGCTCTTTCACAGACTACCATGAAATTGACCGAATTCATGATATGAGTTGTACTCACAAAAATCCGATGGTTCTATTCATACATTTTCCAGTAGAGACAACATTGAGTTTCGAAGTTAATAGAACCCGCAACAATGAATTCATTGTCAAACATCTATCTCTCCCTTACCATTGCTCGGAGTGGGCAATCTCTGAAAGCTAAGCCGTCCTTATGGAGAAATAACTGCTCAAGTCCTATATTGTGCACACCAATGAGCGGAAAAAAGCACTGAGAAAATAATCGTTCTCACCTTCCTGTCGCTCGAGTGTCTAGTCCTACAAGGCAGGAATACCGACTGTCCGAGTTGCGCAGTTACGTTGCTAATGAAACTGTTGTTGAAGAAAATGGCTGGCAGGGGAGTCGTGGTGGTAAGACCTCTCAGATGGGGAGGAAGCGAGGGAATAATTTTTGATGGCATCAAAGACTCAATTGAAGGCGTTGTAGCTTTAACACTTGAATTGTTATCCGTGATTTTTTCTTCTGTTACAGGTAGAGCTCTGAAAGCTGGGGCAATGACTGCGGTCATTTTCTTGCTCCTTCCGCTCTCATAGCCGAGCAATAATTCAAGCTCTGCGCTTGCTTTATTTTCACTGCGCTTTGAGTATCGTTTTGCCTGCGTGCGTCTCTCGCACGTTTTCAGTTGCAAGCTATGTGGATTGTCGTCTCGTGCTATTAAATGTTCAGTCAAAGCGTCAGCTGGATTTACCACTCCCTGCCGCCTCGTCTGCGAGAGGTTTGTCGGCTTTGGCAAATTCTTCACAATTTCCTTGTCCAAAACACCTATGCTGAGCGCATCAGAACTTCGGTCGTCCTCAGGGCGATATGTGGAGATGGAAACCGCTGCGCCAGCCGTTTGAGGAGCTGTTGACGCGCGGGGCGAAGGCTGCGTCGCTGCTGCAGGGCTCAAGCTCCAAGAAGCTGTTGGATAAAACGAAACCAATGTTAGATTTTGCTTTCAGCGAAGGAAATGCATATAACAGGAGCTTCAATACGGGAAAATGTCAAGAAAACAAATGTGATTTGGTTGGGCTCGCTGCGTGTGATTTGCCTTTGAAATCAGTTCGCTGTGAGCCCTCCTCGCGGTTGGGTTTCAAGAATCAATGAACGCCCGAAAGCGTATACAATACTTCATTAAAACATTAATTCCGCATTATCCACAAAAAATTATTGTATATCATATTTGTGGAAAAGTGTGCTTTCAAATAGATTCACAAGCGATTATATCAGGTTCATTATCGTTTCGTTTGCTAAGGAATCACTTTCGGTAACATATTGAAAATCAATTACTCTGATATATTACTTTGTGGTGTGTATTTTTCGAAGCTTAAATAACATTATTATTTAAAAGTATGCTATTAATAAATCAATGTCGGTAAACGAAGGCAGCATCCAATTTTGAGCTGCTTCTTTGGACTCGTTGAGAAAATTTAAGAGCTCACGAGAGAAGTTCTGTGATGAGAACAACTTGGGAAGAAGTTCTCTCTCCGTGATGGAAGCCTGGAAGTGCGAATTCCAGTTCGATTTTACATATATTTTTCCGAAGCTGCGATACTCGCGTCGTACGTCAGCTTCAACGCTTCAAATTCCAGCTATGCTGATGACCGCCAAATTCGACCATGAGTTGTGGAGTAGGTCAATCGTAAGCATTATGTCGTCGTGGCTGAGAGTTGGACACTACTATTCTTGTTGGATTACAGTATGATATTTTTATTAAGGAAAATAGGGGGCGTCCAGGGTTCATAATTAGCATAAACTAAATAGCCTCACCTAGACTTTCGTTTTTATTGTCCGAGTAATTTCATGGTGTTTTTCATCAACAAGAGTTTCGTGGATAAAACAGTTGTATAATATTCTAGTTTGAGGCCTTCCTTTAATTAATTTTAGTATCATTGTGATCTCTGAAGGATGATGAGGAATTTCTTCAGAGACAAGTTTATTTTTCACAAACTTTCGGGTCGTTACGCACAACCCGTTTTCAAGGGAACGAAATTTCTCGTAGAAAATAATTCTTGTGGCATCTGCATTTTTTATGAAAATCGAATGCACCCCGATAATAAGATAGATGAACTTTTTCAAATATGGTAAAAAAATTGTGAACTAACTTATAACGACATGCAAATAAAAATCATAGTAAAAACCGCAAAATTTGCAATTTCTTGGTGAAGAATTATATTTCCAGATCAGCGGTCAGTAGTGTAGAGAGAACCAATGTGGTGTAGCAGTTTGTTTGTAACCAGGGAGAACGCAAGTTTCTCAGGGACTGCTACTTGTAACCAGGGAGAACGCAAGTTTCACAGTAACTGCTACTTGTAACAAGGTAGAACGCAAGTTTCTCAGTAACTGCTACTTGTAACCAGGGAGAACG
>VOMN01046209.1:0-11707 GCA_014899125.1 Orchestia grillus | reverse complement strand
TGATGAGATCTAAGGTACGTTCCTGCCTTGCGGGCTCGAGGGTTGGTTATAAACTGATACAAACCTTCTAGTTTAAAAGTTCATGTTGAAAAATTTTCCTCAACCGTCGGGAGAAACAGTTAATTACCTTCGATATTATATATACGCTGTTGTACGGACTTTTGACTGGGTAGATCAATTTGTTTAATAAAAGCAATGAAATTGTGCTTTTAACGATTTGGATTGTAATAAAAAAAATTAGCTCATTTCTGGGCGCTCAACTTGTCGGGAATACCAGTCTATGTGGGTAAGGTTGAACTCGCTCATAATTAGTTCATTGGAAGTACTTATAATATCGTCAAATATAGGTAGAGCTTATCGTCATTAGTTGCTTCATAGGCTGGTTTCTTCTGATGGTTGTTCTCGCTAGTGGATAGATTGGGAGATGTGGCAGCTCAGTTACTTACAGTAGCTTACTCGTTTCGATTTGAATTGTGGTTGCCGATTTTCTTTGATGTCAATTATGGAGCCACCATGCTGTAGGAGAATGTGTCAATACGCGTATCCTTTCAGTGAAACTTCCTCTAGTAGATGTCGTCCAATTAGATCTAATAAATTTCATTGAGGGCTATGAAGGCGTGTGATCAGGTCGATGCGAAAGCTTGCACTCCCTGCATAGTTGATAGAATACTTTGTACATTACCAACTAATATTTTCAGATGCTCATTATTTTGCTCAGTACGTTCGTTTTAGGTTTGCTGGCCCGGGCTGGGGTCGTCACTTCGTTCATCAGATTCATCCTGTTGGTTTTCATCTTTTTCCTGCTCATAATGAGTCTCTGATATCTGTTTTCATTTTAATGTCATTGCCTTCAAGATGGTTGGTTTTCGTTGCTTTCTTACGCACGGTTTGACCCTTAGGATTGTTCTTCATACTTGTGACGATGCTCTCCTAATGAGTTTATTTCGTAGAGGTGAGGCATCGTGATGGTGCGATCGTTTGGTTTATCCTCGTATCTCCTTGCGATTATATTAAAATTTGTCACTTTACATGTATCTCTCGCATTGTCGGAGCTTTTCATTGTAATGGCGTACTTAGGCAACGCCGTTAGATCTGGCGCTCGGGCTGTTTCTCTGTTTGACTCCTGAATTACGCGCTATTTGTGACCGTAGTGCTCAGGTATGAGTGCGAATGTTCGCTGTTGTGCTTTGAGTTTTCCTTTTGTTTTAGCGGTCATGTATTTTTTCGTTTTTCTGTTGAACACGTAAGGGTTTTTTCTGAGGAACGTCTAAGTTCTTCGCGGTAAAAGTTTTGTTGTTATCACTTTGCGTTGCTCATCTATGGTTTTCTGTAGAGTTCGTGTTTTTGTTGTAAAAACCAGCGACCATTTGATCCTGTATTAGAGCCTAGAAACTGAGAGCTCAACACGAGTAAATTGCTTCAGAGACGTAAATAAGAAAAGCCATTCGTGTTTTATGGAATAGTCTACCAGACTAAACTAATAAACCGCTTCGGCTCAGAGAACGTTCATTTCTGTTGACTGAAAAGTGGCAGCTGCAGGCTGAGCCCCTCCTCCCTGGTCCCAGACTCCCAGCAGTTGTGCACTGCACTTCGCGGTGGAGGTGCGTGGTGCGAAGCGTGTGTGTGTGAAACATGGTTCTCCTACACGCTCTCTTGGATTTCAAAAAGTAACCTTATATTTGACCTATAGGTATTGTCTAAGGTATAGACTAAGCATTTTAAATATACGCCGACGGGTAAACAATGAGTTCCGGTTAATGTTTAGAATTGGAAATTTATCGCGACTAAATTAGTCGTCGAAATTTAATTTCACGTCTGTTTCATTTATAATGCAAAATATTTTGTAATCTAGCTTTCCCTTAGTTTTGTAATGTCATAGTATGTTTTACTTTGCGCTACGTTTGCTTTCCTTTCGCTCATGCGTTCATCATTAATTCCATCCTCATGTTATTAAGAAAAATTAGTGGAATACCTCGTGGAACTGTTATTCATTAACCAGTGAAGCATTTCTGGCTCTGCAAATTGAAATAGTTAAAAAAAATTCATCAACTACCCCCTTCCCCTCCCCCGCCGCCCATAGCAATGTTGCGCTGTTGTGAGCCCAGGCAAGATCGGAAATTTGTAGTTAGTATTCAATTACAATTCTAGCTGCTGATTTGTTTGCGGTTGACGCTCGCTCCAACAGACCTGGCTCGGTCCAGCAGACATCCGAACAATTGGGATACTTGAATATTCCTAGCTTGGTCGATTTCAGATTGCGACTGTAAATGTTTGAGTTAGAACGTTACTTTGGGCTGGTTAGAGCTTCCAAGTTTTAGAAAACATCGTGCGATGTTGCTCATGGGTCCAGTATAACCGGACCACTTCCCGCCCCTCTCAGTCTGTTAATGCAGCATCAGCTGTACTGCTTATTCAATTGTTTAATTGACGCTGTCAATGTAGTCTGCTAATAGGCATGATGCCATGCATGTAAAATATTTTACTGAACCCAATATACACTTCTTGAATTTATTTATGTGACTGAGCGAAGGAACTCCGTGATGCGTGGTGGTACTCAAGAAGCCATCACGTGTGTGTGTACTCGGCGGCTAAAAAAATCGGAGTCGTGTAAGTTTCTTCAACCATGTTAAGGCAAAAGCGTAAAAAGCATCACGTAGCGATTGCTGACAAGTTTGGGCATAGCTAATGTGATTTCTGGGATCCAGCACATCAAAATAGTCGCGAAATAGCTAAAAAAATCTAAGATGTTGAGTTTCTTGCTCGCCTGCATCATTACTATGCCTTTACATTTTGTCTTAAAATTTAGTTCATGGTAAATTCATTCTTATATACATGCATGTTTTTATATAAATTGGGTAAATCTCTGGCTCGAGTGCTTTGAACATGCATACTTTTCTGAAAATAAATCTTATTATCATTTAACGTCGTGATGATCATGAGTTTGGCGGATGAAAATATCAGCATTCGTGTAGATCACACGGCAATTTCCAATGAGTTCCCCGTGGCTTGCATTTTCATAGATCATTTTAAATTACGAGAGCATTTTTACCTCGACGATTGTTTTCACCCCCATAGTTTATGACCGCTCATCGAGAGAAAGTTTGTCATTATTGAGCAACAAGTTGAATTTTTTGAAAATTTGTTGAATGAACACACCTATTATTTTGCGTAATCTCGCTGGAACAGTGAATGTATTCTCATTGAAATAAGAACTTTATTTCGGACGTTAGGTATACAACCTGTGCCAAGCTTCTGTGCAAAATAGATTTTTCTTAGACATTAATTCAAAAATGCATCAGTCATTAACAAATTTTGGAAGTTGCTTCCATTTAATGTTTTAACTGTTATGAAATAATTTTACGTCGAGCAGTCTAATGTTGGAGAAGACTTTTAAATGTATTTTATTTAGTTGAGCTTCAACCATGCTTCAATATTATGCCTCGACATGAAAGTTCTATAATATACAGGAGTTTCAAAAATTCAAACCTTCATAAGGATACTGAAATAAGGTATGAACATGACGAACTTTTAAATACCTATATTTTTTAAACACAATTTTAGGGAGACATATTAATGACTAATGTACTCTCCACGTGCTTCAACAATAGCCATGAAACGTCTGTCCATGGATTTCATAAATTTTTCAATATCATTTGCAGTAAAGTTTCAAAATCACTCCACAGGCGGTCCTTAGAGAAAATTTAACGTCCCGGCTGGTAAATACGTTGCTTCAACAGTGACCACAAATTCTCAATAGGGTTCAGGTCAGGAGAACACGCTGACCATTTCATCAGTCGGCCATCTTTGAACCCATGAGTTTTTCGTCTCATGCCTTCGCAGCATGAGACGAAGCAATGTCATGCATAAAAACGAACTTCTTTTTGTTGGCAGGAGACCTCCTTCGGAACCACACAACAACAATCTGCTTCAGGAGGTCAACATAGACAGCTACAGTTAGTTGTACACTTTCAGGGTTCTAAAAGAACCCAATAATTCATTGCCAACAATTTTGCCCTTATCATTTCACTTCCTCCTCTTTGTTGACAACGAAGACGTTGAGGGTGGAAAGCCCCTTCTGGAACCCAAACTTTGCTCCACTCGTTAGGTCCGTCGAGAGTAGCACGCTTCTCATCAGGGAAGACGACGAGTTAAAAATCGAATTTCACGTGTGTCGTTGCCCACAAGTCGAGAACCCTTATGTACCTGCTTGAGGCGAAGGGGGAAGGGGGGTCTTATATCGAGCACAAGATGTTATGCCATACTTCTCAGTACTCGACATTGATTCGTTTTCAATGCATGGCCTAGTTCCCGAGTCCAACATTCTCAAAGATATTCTTGCTAATTGAATGAGGGTTCCTGCGTATTTCCCGTTTCACTATTGACAAATCATGTCTCCCCAGTATCCTACATTTTTCCTTGTCTTTCCTTTCGGCCTTGGCTTAGGGATTACTGAGATACTTCCTCACAGTTCGGAAATCACGGCCTGAAGTAGCAGTTATATCTCTCGCACATTCACCATCTGTTAATTTAGACACAATTTTCGCCTTGGCTTGGCCATTAAAGCACTTATTGCCACTTACCTTGCCTGAAAATTTGCAAAGCATGTTCCTCAAACAATCGCGTTGCTCTAGCTGACTGAACAGAACTGATTACAAAAATTGAACATATGCAGATGTCAGTGTTGTCAATATTTCTGCTAAATTTTATTGATCAAGAAGGACTAATATGATTTTGAAACTAAAAAGGCTCATGCTCAAAAGCTTGGCACGGGCTATATAACCTAGCGTTGCCCTAAAGCCCAACGCTTAAAAGTGGTAAGGCACCTTAATATTTTCTTTCAGTAAAATTACACCTTTAGGTTCTGTAATGGATGACCTTGCGCCTGCCAGCATGGCTGTGGCAGTAACAGGACGTGTGTCGCTGTGCAAGCCAGACCATACAGCGTACGATGACGTCCGCGTGGTGGAGCTTATATGTATAGGCGTTATTCCAAATAGAAGGTTCTATGCTGCTTGAGAAATAGCCCGTATAAAGCAATCAACTTTTAAGATGAATTAAAGTACTTTGGCTCACAGACGACAGCATGTTACTACTGTGTTGTAAAGTGCATTTCTTTCGAAAGTCATTTATTTCATTGCTTTAGTTTTCATGCAGCCTCCAAGTCTGCCTGCGCGTCTACATAGGGGGTACAGCATGCCAGCCCTCAGTCAGCTATCGAGCTCGTGAATACAGGACTAATGGCTCGGTGGTGGTTGAAACTTGAATGGATAATTTACTAAACTATTATTCACTGGACGCAAATGATTCCCTTGTGCTCTGTGACTTGTATCCACTGCATGTTAATCACTCAAATTACGATTGATTATTCGATGCCTGGTTAATCATACAACGGTTGTAAGTGATGTCTTTAGTTTGGGTTCAGTGTTGGTAGGAGAAATTCTTCACATAGTACTGCCTACTAAACTTGCTCACGAGGTGTAGCAAAATGCTTTATGTGCTTCTAAAACTTCTAAAAAATGAGGTCTGTAATGTTTCAAATCAGTTGGCCCCTCACGCCTGACCTAATACAGGGTGCGAGGACTATTTGAGGACAGTTCGTTTTCAGTTCATTACGCACTCGAATCATTTATTATGTTACTTTTATTTTATTTCAGATAGTCCATTTAAGCTAAAATGTTAACCCTAGAAATGAAAAGACCTGCAGTCATAGTGGCTTTTACCGTAATTATGATGGTTTTAGGAGTTGTGAGTAGTGAAAGTCATGTCGTGGCACCTTATATTTTTCTGCAGAGTCTTAGGGTTCCGCTGCTGGATGCAGTGATGTTCTAAAAATGATTGTCAAGCCCTGGATAGATTAAGTGTCCAATGGAAGGCCATTCGTCTTTCAGCAAGACTCAGCATTTTCTCACAACACCATAGTAACCCAAGATTGGTTATCAGAGAACTTTTACGATCATGTAACCCCTAATTCGTGGCCTCAAACTCGCCAAATTTAAATCCCATTGACTATTACGTGTGATACGTTGTTGAAAGTGAGGCTAATCGACATCATCATAGTACTATAGCTTCACTGAAGGCCGCCATTTTCCAGGTGATGTCTGAAATGAATACGGATCACTTAATTTCAGCTTGTCAATTGTTTCAGGCTTGAATAGAAGCAGTCATTGAAGCTAAAGGTACCTTCATAGAATAATTTTATAAAGAAGTATCGGTAGGTATATTTGTACACATTTAATTTAATTATATATTCAATTTTTCTGAAAACATTATTTTTTATTTAACGTACTAAAATGTCCTGAAATAACCCTGACATCCTGTACATCTCAAGTTGTGGAACTGGCAACTTGAAACTCTTGCAACAGCTTGTAAACTCAACGGAAAAACCAGAGAGTACTTCTATAATTATTTGCGGGTCAAAACGAGTCGCTTAGTAAGGTGTTCGTATGTATCACGCGAAATCATTCGAAACTTTATCTAGCATCCGATATCACTTAAGGTGCGATAAAACTTTGTAACGCCATTTCAAACGTCTAACTGAGTAGAACGAGAAAAACCCAGTAGAACTACAATTTAGTGGCGTGCTCGGCTATCTTTCATGTCGTGTGAGCCCTCGTTGGCAATCGGTTCAAAGTTAACCCGTAAGAGGATGTGTCGACTGCATAACTTTCAATTGCGGCAGGTGCTAGAGCGTCATTCAGGGCTTTCACGCCGACCGACCAGCCTCGAGCAGCCCCTAAAAACAGAACATTGACCTTCACAAACGTGAGAGTTGGCTTAGCTTTGCCAAACTCCCCTTTCGCTGCTAACATTTTTCACCCGTCGTTTTTATAATTGGTTCGTTTTGTTATGACACTATTTTTTGTATACGCGTAATAATAGCAGAAGCGGCAGAGGCAGAAATGGTTCGCGAGAATGAGCCGCCCGCAAGAACATCAAGCGTCGCAATGCGCTCCCTAAGCGCTGCAAGGCTTCAAGTTTTGTCTCTTTGTTCCTTGAATTCTGTGGCCGTGCACGGGTGACGTATGTTTTTTACCTGCCGTGTATTGTGCCTTGTCAGTTCTTAACGCGATATGTTTTTCTTGCGCTTTAGTAAACGCCTCTCATACAGAAAATAGATCTCACTAATAAGCTACCCAGACAAGAAATTAGTCACCTTTTGTTTTCCGAGCTTCAGTTAGTTACTACGGTTATAAATCGGTTTTCAAAACTGGGACCGAAGTTGAGTTCATAAGCAAGTACTGAATAGGTATCAATTTTCATTCAGGGCTAGCAAGATATTGACTTGGTTCTTAGCTTGATCCATAACGACAGGACAAAAGCCAGACGTCTCGAAATGGCAAAAAGTGGCTATTACATTTAGTCGGGCTAAGGGACACCCAGTGAAGGAAGTAGCAGAATTCGCTTGTGTTTCGTGCCGCACTGTCATACAAGTTTACCAACAATGGGAGCGTTCCGGTACATACGGCAATTCAAGGCAAGTTTGGGGTCGTAAGCAAATTCTAACCGTTGGGGACCGCCACCGTGTGTCCCAAATTGTTGACCGGAATCGCTTTACATCAAAGATGGAACTACTACGGAACGTCCGTGATGGCTCTTCTCGTGCTGTTCCTGAACAAACTGTTCGTAGGAAATTCCATGCAATGGATATATGAAGAAGAGTGGCGCGTAAACGGTCGATGTTAACTCCTGCCCCCAAAACCACTCATTCAAACTGGGCCAAATCACACGCACATTCCTGACAGCAACACACGCAGAGGAGTGGAGAAGTGTCATGTGGTCAGGTGAACCACGATTCTGTCTCTATAGCAATGATCCCCACGTTGTGTCCATTGAAGACCTCCTGAAGCCTTCAACGCAGCATGTGTGCAAGGGGCGATACAAGAAGTAGGAGGGTCTGTCATGCCCTGTGGCTGTTGCAACTACTCAACAGTGCGTCCTTTAGTTAAGGTATTTGTCGAACTAAACCAGCTAAGTTGAACTGGTAAATAACCAAGTTTTTCGATTTGCACATCTGAATGAAGGAAGCTTTGTTGCTTTGCCTGTCTTTGAGAAAGACAACTGCCGGGTGTATCAGACTAGAACTGTCATTAATTGGCATGAAAGTCATTCAGGATATCCCATATATTTACATAGGACAACTAAGTCCTCAGTCATAATCCCAATAGAAAATTTGTGAGACCACCCACACCGAAAAGTTAGACGTCAAGGAGGTCGTTCACGTACTGTGGCAGAACTACGAGATCAGTTGATTCAAGAGTGATTTTAAATCGACCAGGTGTAAATTAAGACACTAGTAGATTCAATGTCGTGCAAAATTGTCATCATTATTCGTGCTCGTGGAGTTATTACACCATATCATTAACAGGTGACTACTTTTTTGTCTGGAGAGTTCATATACGCGTCGTACAAACGCAGATAAATATGAAAGACCATGCAAAAAAAACATATGAATATAGATGTATGCCAGTTGCTGTACCTCTTCGCGGTCGTTTTATGAAGGTAAAAATGAAGAAATAACTGTTATTCCTTTTTGTGTTTATGCACTCTAGTCTAGTAGTTGTTAAACTTGTATTAAATTCATATTAAGAAGGACGTTGGGCAATATTTCATCATAAATGCTGTTCTGGTACGAAAGAATAAAATCCATTATACTGACCTTGCCTATATTGACTTTCAACATCTTGCCTACTTCGCATCTTTACTTCAAAGAGTTATGGTGTGTTCCAGTTATGTATACAGTATACTTTACTGACATCTAATATTTACAATTTTTTAAAGCAATGAAACTGCGTTTTTAACGATTTGGTTGCAGGTGGGGAGCTTAAAAAAATATTTACTTATTTTTTATGCTTTCTATAACGGCAAATGAATGAGACATAAAACAACCATAAGTAGAAAAGACGCTTTCAACTCCTAACTTGGCAGGTCTCCGAGTGCTTGAAAACTTGTGACTGCAAGAGTTCTCATCAGCGGCTTGTAGACCAAATGAGGTTTAGGTCTTTACAGCTACGTCTCACGTGAGAAGTTAAAGTAACGCCTTGAGTTGCCCTCGTCGCATTTCAAAAAGTCCTCTAAACTCTGGTCGTGGAAAACCACCAGCTTTAATTAAAGTATTAAATCAGCCACTGACACGGATTTCTGTCTCTTGACCTCAAATCCTCAAATATTTTTTGACTGATGCTTCGTACTTAGTTGCCGAAGCTGGTACAACATGCAAGCGAAATTCGAAAAACTCATCGTAGCAGTGAGATGTATTTTTGAAGGTCCCGCTGGGACACTTGGCGGCTCCTGGCACTTGATGTGGGTGTCCGCTGCATACACTCACCGGTGCCGTGACGTCAGCAGCCCGACAGACCAGCGTGGTAAAACCTTTAATTATTTGCTCGTGTCGCTGCTCCTTGAAAATGCAGTCTCTCCTAGGAAGTAGGAACAATGGCCACCAGTTCTCATGTTTGTTCTAGTGCGACGAGCGCTTATGGTGAAGATGTTCTTGTTTGGCTGAGGTCTTAGCCAGAAAATAAGGGGAAAATATACATAATTTTTCGTGTTTTTTGTAACTGTCACGTACATGTACAATCACAATAATCCTCGAAAAAACATTCTAAGACCCTTCTGCTTATGATGACTTCGCTTAAAAAGGAACATTACATTCACACTACGGTGACAGAGCTCAACTGACACCTGTGACTGTGCATACTTTTGTTGTATACAGAACTTTCAGAGCCCGCTACTGCGACGAATATTTGCCTGTGGACCTATCGAGCCTATTTTTGGCTCTGGCCATGAATTTTGCAGTATTTTAAACGATACGTACGCGTGATATTCATCTATAGCTTGTGATATTAATGACATAAACGCTGCTTGAAAGCATTTGTGTGGTGCTTTTTCATCATATATCTTAGTCAGAGGTGGGCAGCGCTACATTGAAATGTAGCGGCCGCTACACTTCAAAGTAGCGCTGCCCAGCTCTGATCTTAGTTCACACCAAGTTTTCGAACCGAATTAGATATTTTCGAGGTGTTTAGTTACTTAAGCGAGAAATTTTTGAGCTGCGAGTAACTGAACATTTAGGCAAAACTAGTGTGTGTATGAGTTGAAAATTTAGAACTTTTATTAATTCCAACACGTTTCAACGTTGGGTTTTCAATGCCTAACAATTACTGGTGTGGTGAAGGATGTGAGGAATGTGTGGTTTAAACTTCCTTCTCCAAGGGAAGTACTCCGTAGCTATGTGAAATGCCTTACCTGAGCCGAGGCTCGAACCCTGTTTTTTTCGGCTGTGAGGCCATCAAGCTAACCACTACACTATAGAACCTCGTAAGAAAATAACCAACAAATAGAGAAAATAACCAGAAAGATACAAAGATTATTCAGCTTGACTGGGTCATTCCGGTTCTTTGAAACTCGAAATTTGCCTGAATATAATTTCGACTTGACTTCAACTTCTTATCGGGATGTTCATCAATATCATTCTCTAGCTACCTTTATGTTGGGGTCCCTTTCGCTAAAAACGAGCGAAGACTTCTGCATATCTAGCTCATTTTGTTAGAAAATAGCTGGGCATTCGTTTCTACCCCATCGTTTTCACAATAAATAGTAACCAAAGTGTAGATTATTAGTGTTTTGACATTTCTAAAATGTAGGAAAATACGATACCACTTTACAGATGCTACTTTAATTTTGGGTAATGGTTTACCAGAAGAATTTAATTAAGTTAAACCACGAGTAGTAATAATGGTTGCGGTCCGACTGTATGTAGTTAAGCTCTGCCTCGACATGTCAGTGAATCGACCGTTCAACTTACAGTTCTATCATTGAATGATTTGGAAACATTTCATGTCTTGTTTGTTTCCAACTCATTCGGGTGCTGTTTGGGATGGTCCCGATAATGACGAAGTGCGAATCTAAAGTTAGATATGGCGGAATTTACCTGAGCTGCGACCTGGCGGCGAGCCATGTTTATTTACAGCGATAATGAAGAGCTCTCATAAGGCTGCGATGAGAGCTTCATCGAGAGAGAGTGGTAACTTGGTGGTACTGTGGCGCTCGTGTTCGTGTGGCGAGTGTGGCTTGTGCAGGTGTGAGTCATCTACCATTGTGGCTATAAAGTGCAACATACATACTTGGCTGCTAGTAAATTTGGCCCACTGCGTGTATTGTATTTATACGGTGAAGTGAAATTCATATGGAACACATTATGTGTTGCATGCCACACCAGCGAAACTGTGAGAAGTGTTTCTTTGTGCAGGCGTAGGACAAACGTAGTGTCATTTTTGGAGAAGCGTTTGTGTGAAAGTGAAATTTCTTCAATCACACATTCTATATTGTGTTCGTATGAGAAATTCTTTTAAAGTCAAGTTATGTTAGCAGTCACGATTGGTAGGTTACGTTTAAAACAACTTGAACTGCAAATCTAAAAAAATCCTGTTTGGGCTGTGAGATCTCACCGTGACTGTATAGTGCATATCAAAGTAAATATATGCGCTCAAACTTACAATAATTATATATTGACATTGTAGCGTAGGACAGGTTCGAGGCTTGGCCTTCATTGAACAAGTTTCACCCGAGCTAAAGAACACGCGCGGCCTTAGAGATACCGTGACCAAAGGTGTATGTAGGATACCTTGACGAATTAACTATTAAACTGAATGCTGTTGAGAGATGAAAAAAATTTGTGAATGGAAACTGCTGACATAAAATAATATAT
>VOMN01046196.1:0-12334 GCA_014899125.1 Orchestia grillus | reverse complement strand
TTTTTTCAGTCAAGTATCGCATGTTACAAAGTATAGTGTCATTTTCTTAGTCAAGTATCGCATGTTACAAAGTAACGTGCTATTTTTGAAGTAAAGTATCGCATGTTACAAAGTATAGTGCCATTTTTGAAGTCAAGTATGGCATGTTACAAAGTATAGTGCCATGTTGGATGTCAAGTATGGCATGTTACACAGTATGAGAGTAAATTAATGAGTACAAATTAATGAGTAAATGAGATCAATTAATTGGGCTCCATTGGGCTCCATGGTGTAGTGGTGTAGTGGTGAACCATGGTGTAGTGGTGAACGTGATGGCCTCACAGCCGAATNCGGTAAAACGTGTTGGAATGAATAAAGGTTTTTTTTTTTTAAGTGACACAAAGAGAAAAATTATTTCTACTGCTGCTGTAATGGCCTTGTCTCATTTCTAGCGTCCATGGAAAAGTAGATTTATATTGAAGAAACACAAGTGCATATTATCATATGTTTTTATTAATAAACCTCGACTTTTGCGAATAATTTATTTGGAGCATCGTCCGAAGCTACAGGACAAACGTAAAACTATTGGAGCTGCGGCAGGGTACTGTGATAGTGAAATATGTATTCATTCAAAATTTTCTGAAAAAAAAGACTTGATTCTCCGTGGAAATAATTTTTCAGCTATGCAGTCTGGAGAAAGTAAACGAAACGCGCTTAATAATGTGCGAAAATTGAGCGTTTTTATAGGCTGCACTGCGAAATTTCGCGGCTGAAAAGTTTGACGACGGACTCGGTAAGTTTTAAATAGGACCTCAGCGTTTGACACGTCCACCGAAATTAAACCTTCGGTGCAGCCCACCACGCTGCGAGAATGAGTGTCCGAGCCGCCCTTTATGTTCAGTGTTAAAAATCGCACGGAAATCGCAACGAATTTTAAGAATTTTCTCCAGAACACCCATAACTTGATGTTTCCCAAGGCACAAGCGTGTATTCTATCATACGAAAGAGCCTAAATCTTTTCCCCCGAAATGCCATTCCAATCCGTGAAAAAAAGAATGTCAAGAAACGTTCAAAGCAAAGATTATGAATTGCTTGTACACACGCTGGTGAAACTTGCATTGTGCCACCACAAGACACACCTCGTATACCTCGTGGGTATATTGATGTGCATGGTAGTGTCGTAGTACTGCATTAAACGTGATGCTAAATATGATCGTACGTTTGCACATGCTGGCATTCTTATATAATTTGGCCAGTCCCCACGAGGATACATATCTCTAGTACACCCTCAGACGTTTCCTTGCTTCTCCTTCCACGCCATCATTGAAGCGGCTTTTTTACTATTTTATATACTATACTTTCGCCTTCTGCACCATCCGAAAGCATTTCTAGATTCTAATACATGTGCGTCGTATCATAACCAGTCTACATAACTTGGAAGCAGGCCTGGCGATAAATTTTTTGAATAATTGATAAAAATACTGGAGAGGAGAAAATTGTACTCGATTATAGATGCTCAGTCGGAAAGCTAAACTGGGAAGCAGCTAATGAAAGGAAAAATTGTAGAACCGCATCGCACTACGTCCATTTTAGGGCTCTTCAAATTTTGTACTTCATATTTTAGCGACCTTCGAAAGTCATAGCCAGGTACGCTTTTTTTGACGTACTGTACCTTTGTTGGACTTTTATTTTAAGGAGACAATCCTTCAAGAGTTAAATTGTTGTCGAGACAGCGCTCTGTTATTAGTAATGTTTTTCACAAATAACGTTGTTTCTCTGTTCAAGGATTCATTGCGTTGGCGCCAAGAAAACTCGCTTCACTCTCTCCTTTCAAAAAAAAAAATATCGTGCAGACAATCCAACGCAACCATAATTTCGCCACAATTTTTATGCGGAATTTAAGAGAGCTCGCGGGGTGAATCGATGCAATAAATGGTAATGAGGAGGAAACTTTCCTCAGATATAAATGACAAGAAAACCGGTCCAGCGAGTCGTAAACCTTAGTCGCAGGTTTAACGATATTGCGAGGATTTTTTCACCTTTGAGGAATATGAAACCGAAAATACAAGTAGGAATTCTATGTGTTAAGATTACCGTGTACGCCGAATGTACATCTGTCGAGTACTCCGAATGTACATCATTCTGTACACCTGTCGAGTACTCCGGTGTACTTACGTACAAAACTAGAACGTTTTGAAATGACGTAGAATGTGTTTATATTCTATACGACGTGTTTTACACTTTGTATAATGCTTGATTGTTCAAGTATGAACATTGAACGTCTTAACAGACTGCCTCATCATGTTATTGTACTGTGCATATAAATTGCGAGTGGTTAATGAGGTGAAAAGTGCACCTCTCGCATATACTCCTGCCTCTAATGATGACCTATCATACCTTTTACGTAAGCCAATCTTACCTCTCTCGTAGGCCTATCATGCCTCTGATTTAGGCCCACCATACCTCTCATGTAAGCCCATCGTACCTGTCATGTTGACCCATCATACCTTTCATGTACGCCCATCATACCTCTCACGTAAGTCCATTATACCTCGCATGAAAGCCCATCATACCTCTCATGTAGGCCCATCATACCTCTCATGTAGGCCCATCATACCCCTCATGTCAGCCCATTATAGTTCTCATGTAGGCCCATTATGCCCTTCATTTTGGCTCACCATATCCCTCATGTAAGCCCATCATACCCCTCGTGTAGGCCCATCGTATCTCTCATGTAGGCTCATCATACCTCTCACGTAGGCCCATTATGCTCTTCATGTAGGCTCACCATATCCTTCATGTAGACGAATTCTTCTTTCACGGACGGACAGCATACCTCTCATATGAGATCATCCCGGCTTTCATACGAAATACCTAGACGCACTTTATACTTATCTCGTCTTGGTTTAGAATTATGTTCGTTACACTTTGAATTATTTGTTATTTCTAAATTTAGTCATAGTCTGCGAATGGCAGGCTTACTCGTATTTAGCGCTAGTGCTGGTGCTATTATTGCTGATGCTTCTACTAACAGAGATACAACCGAACATTTGAAGATATAGCGTATCAAACAAACGTATATCTAATAAACATGTAACGCAATAAATATATCAAGAAAAGTACCTTACACTAAGTCATATTAATATTTTCATGCGCAAATCATGGAAGGTAACAGTTTGTACGACAATACCCAGTTTGCGAATGAAATTCTCGACACTCCATGTTTGTATTAGGTTGTCTCACATGAAATGTCGTATTTAGAGTAGTTTTCTTTATCGACCATTCTACTCCAAAGAGATGCATTTTTGAATCGAATCGTTAATATGATGATAAATGGATACACATCGATACCAGCTAAAGGACTGGGCAGTGGTTAGACGAAGAAGAGTCGCCTAAACACTATCCAAAACCACCATTGTACCCGAAAAAGTTTATGGTCTTTGAAGGGAATCATCCATATTTCATTTTTGCAACCAGGCACTCCCGTAACAGCAGCATCTTGTGTTCAAGACATTATTCGCATGCATGAAAAATTGAAGAATAATCTTCCAAGACTGGTGAATGGAGATGGACCAATTTTGCTCCACGGTAACGCACAACCCCACACCCCGAGAGCTTCTACGGTCGACGAGCCGCAAAGTCAACCGCCATATCCTCCCTATTCACCTGATATCTCTCCTACAAATTATAATTTGTTCGAGCATTTTGAACTGTAATGCGCGGTAAAACATTCTTCAGAAAGGGAAGTATAGTTTAAGCATTTGAACAGTTTGTTCGTAGAGAAGATGGCGAGTGCTTTGAAGATAGAATACATGCTTTTGAAAAATGTTGGGCAGAGAAGGAAGGATCAAATTTTGATTAAAATAAACATTTTAAGACAGTTATTTTCTTTCATTTTCAAATGCAATACGTCATGCGAGACAGCCAAATATTTGAGAAAATAAAACATAAAGCAGGTCCGCAGATTGCACAGATAAACGTTCATTTTTTTTAAATTTTCATGTAGAAACGTTCACGAATATGTGTTATTATTTTACAAATCTAACACTTCCCACAGAGCTCGCTTTTAGGAAGTTTCAAGTTTCTGTGTTCATGTTGAAAATGCATTTCACAATAATTCTACAGTGCATGTCCCTTTTATACAATTTCGTTTGTCGGTTGGTGGTCGCGGCTCCGGCCGCCAAACTCGTCCCCGCAAAAACTTGATCTAGATCCGTAAGCCAGGCTCGCGGGACCGACCGTCTCACCCAGAGCACAACCATCACGGCTAACTGAAAAAGCCTGCAAAATTCGATAGGGTTTACGAGCTATTTTCCCTCACCCGGCTTCCAAGTGCGCTTAAGCTTAGCTACTAAGATTTACTGCCCAGATACCTGCATATCAATAGGGCCGGACCGACGCATTGCCACTTCGAAGCCTTAATACCTGGCTGCTCCAGTGGTGCTTTGCCCAAGTTTCAGCCTGGACCTCGTTATTCGAAGCGACAAACTTGTAATTAGTGGCAGCATGACGAACGATGCTCGTACGTCAGGAATGGATTGCAAAAATAGTCAAAAAGGCATCAAATTTCTCGAAAATGTGCTTAAACTGAAGATCAGACTTTGATAGAATCAGAAAATGATATTCTACATCAGACGAAATAGCTTTTCAGCTACACTGCCCCGTGATTCTTTTCTGAGTATTTTCCGCAATCAACTTCCTTCAATTGCTTTACTCTAGCAGAAATATTGCACATCGTATTAAATATTTTGTAACCAGTTTTTGGATGATTAAACTCTGACTTACATTTGCTTACATTCTGTGTAATGCATCATTCTGTGAGCAGACGCTCGGAATCACGTGCTGTTGAGAAACAGATTTTAACGAGCCTCTAGTGCAATAGAAATAATGAGCACAAATACAACCAATTCGCATCGTTTGTTGATGGGTCTCAAACATTCACTGAGCGAGGCGAATCACAGACACGTACATCATTTTCAAGCAGAAGCTTTACAGACTTCAAAGGTTTCGGACCAATTGCAGATGTGGACTGCTTTCCATTTTCCAGAGGCAAAAAATGAACAGATCACGGATGTAATACGTAAAGTCTTCTCATTTTGCATGAATTAAGCATGCAACGATTGCGTCTTGTTTCGAAACTGTTCTCTTTCATTTGTTTTTTATCTCTACTGCAACGTTAGCTAAGTGATGGCAGCTGATAACTTTCAAATCTGACTCATTTGAATTCATAACGTCACTTCCATACGATGCACAGTCAACTAGTCCCTTGTTCTTTATTTCGTTGGAAAATCAAACGCTTGTAAGGTACGAGACTTGAATTAGACATCACTGCCCATCAATTTTTTTTATTCAAACGTAATGGGTTGGAGAGTTCTAATTAGTTCAAATTTAAGTTTGCAATCGAAGCTCCTTCGAAACCTAGATTCAATCATATAATTTCAAACTTAAGACTTTATTCACATATTTTTCGAATTCAAAATGGTGCAGCTCATCCGCAGCTCAAAACGATAACTTGAAATACAAGTTTGAAAATATTTTCGTTTAAAAACTTGAAACAAAGTCAAAAGGCTCGCCTGGTCATTAAAATAAATCTTCAAGCCTATTTTAGAATAGCTTCTCAACGAACTGTAACATTTGTTGTCGAGCCCTAAGTCCGTATGGCCTGTCGCTGTTTGCATAGAGTCTTTTTGAGAACCCTGGTATTGCTTTCAGTCTGGCGCTCTCTTCACGTCAGTGTCATCAAAAACCGCTGCGATGTTGTCGTATCTCTAGAGCACCGCAGTTACGCGTCGTATTCCTACTGCATAAAATCTACCGTAGATCAGAAGCCAAACATACGCACAAGTACGTGAGTCTATTTAACTAAGACATCCCCAAACACTCCAAGCTTCGTCAACTTCAGGAGTGATGGAAAGGAGCTCCTATTGAAGCTCGAGTAAACTACGCCTTAAAAATACCTAGAACGAAACTCTCCGAGTGATAGAAAAATTGTATTTGCGGCGATCAAAGCATAATCGAGTTTGATGGTACTGAGAATTTGAAATAATACAATATTATGACGCTCCCCAGTACAACCACTTATTAAGGACCAATGGATTCGATGTAGCTTAAAATAACTTTCCCTAATTAGAAATAAAGCTTTCAAAAAATCCTACAATTTTCCATATCTTTCACTGTTCCGACCGGCTTCATAAAGGTGAGCTCGAATAACAATAAATGCGTATTCTCTTCAGAAGCAAGGTAACGCCATTAGTGCTCAACATAAGCTAGAAAATTTCAAAAAAGTATCGGAGAACGCTCTTAGACCTTCCAAGTAGCGCACAATACATTATGACGTCAGATCTTATTACGGACGGCATGGAATATAATTCCAACGCTCGGGAAATGAAATGTCATTGAAACCCGAACTCTAACACGCTTTTCATTTCCGCAACTGAATAATGCATCGGAAGATTAACATATAAGAACTTGGTGCTTCCTATCCTATCCGACTAGGAGGCAGGAGAAGGACTTGAAAGTAGCATGCACATATCGTGGGTTGAATGGCTCTTAATTTCACGATTCAAATTAGAATCATTCTGTGACCCACATAATGATGAGAATTTTATTGGATTGAAGTATTTTCTCCTACAGGGTATTTCTTTTATTTTTCCCGCAGGCGTTTTTCCAATACTCGTTCAAATTGGAAACAAAGAATTTTATAGAAAGTGAACGAGAAATTTATTGTAACTTCTGGACGAAACAAATTCAATAGAACATGAAACACTTGCAGGTATAGCACTGGAACCAAGTTTCTACCCCTAAAAACACTATACGAGGTGAAAATATAAAACTGGAAGAGCTGCAGTATATAACCATTCTTGTACTTCACGCACAGTTCTCTGAAGACAAAACACTGAGCAGCGAAGGAAGGCCCCAGAAACTGGCACGAGATCTTCTACTAGGCGGTGCCAGCTTCGCACTGTCTGTGGCGCCTCATGGCACTATGGGCCTACAATAGGTAATGCCTGCAATGACAGGAGCTCTCATCCCGTACTGAAAACTGTTTCGCCACCTCAAACACAAAGATGAATGGCCTTGAATTACCAACATTTGATGAATGACTTTAAGTTACCAATATTTATAAGCTTGATTTACCATATACTTAAGCTCTCTGGACAAATACTTGGTTACCTATTGTTTTTTTAAGGTCTGTAATGTCCAGGGGCTGTTTCAACTACATAGAAGTGGGTCTTTTAGTCGATGTATTTGTTAAACTGAACCAGCATGGCTATACTGAGCTGCTAGATAATCAAGTTTTGGCATTTGCATAACATCTGAATGAAAAAAGGTTTGTTTCTCTGCCTATCTTTCAAGATGAAAACTACGGTGTATATCGGGCTAAAACTGTCATGAATTGGCATGACAGGCATTCAGGATATGTCAAGCCTTTAGATAGGCCAGCTAAATCCCCAGACATGTACCCTCTAAAAAATTTGCATGATCCCCTGGAACGATAAGTTAGACGTCGAGAACACCGTCCACGTACTGTGGCCGCGTTACGAAATCAGTTGATGCATGAATGGCTTAAAATTGACCAGGTGAACATTAAGACATTACAGACTTAATGTAGCCCAGAACTGCAGCCATTATTCGTGATCATGAAAGTCCTACACTATAGTAAAAGCAGATGACTAATTTTTTCTCCAGGGATCTTATTTAGGTTACTTTACTGAGCACTGCCTTTATAACGCTAAATCCAACGAATTCAATATTCTTTTCAGTTCCTTTTTAATCGTTTTGCTTGTGAAATTCACATACCAGTTGATTATACACGTAAGTACTTTCCGTAAAAATTTAACGTTGTGGGCCGGCTGAATATTGAATACCTCCTTTTTAACCTTTGAAACCTAACTGAATACCTGCGTAATGAAAAACTCCCTGCACTTTTCATATTTATTCTGAAATGAAAAAGAGAGTTAAATCACTCAAAAGTCAGATTTTTTTGTGCCTTGATACTATAGTGCCAACTTGTTAGAGCCCAGGAAAAATATTGTCCATTTACAAGCGAGTTGAGTACGCTCAACTTCATTCCGTACCCGCGGGCCATTGAGCAGATCAGTTTTTCAAGTCATGTACGGTGCTGAGAAGTCTCCTTCTTCATGATTAGTATCCTTTGATAGGAGCGCCTAAGTTTTTCAATAAATCTTATCCTGAACTCTATCGGAACACAGAAGTTCAATTAGAGTTCAACCTCTACGGCGGCTCATGCCGTATTTGGGTAAAATTTGCTAGAACCTGATACACAACTGGTATTAGCATGAGCTCCCTGCAAAATGATTCCAATTAGATACTAATGATAGTTGAAACATGGGTTCCAGACCTTCTTATGACTACATGAGATTGTTGTTCATTTACCATAACCTTGCTTCGAGAGATTCACTGCACAGAACACCAGAAAACAAGTTCCACATTGCTGATTAGAGTCGCTATGGAATGCCATGCATTTCCACTGGTCAGTGCGCCGACACTCCGGTACTACTTTGATCAGCTTTACCATTGACTCTTTGAGAGGCAAATGGAGAATTTATGATATTTCAATGTACTTAATTGCGCACTTGGTCATCTTTGAGTTTCAAAAACATGTCGAGGACTGTTGAGAAGGGCTTGCCAGCGTACAGCGTCCTTACTCTTGGAGTCGCAAACGTTCATGAAGGGCAAGAAAATGAGAGAGAAAGTAGTATTTGGCACAAATATCAAGGGTTAATATTATAATTCAAATATTGAATGCGAGGCTTTGCTAGTATATGCTAAATTTTACTAGCAACTTATCAAAATTTAAGCACCCGGTAGCAATAACTTTTTTCACGAACATTTTAAACAGAGTGTTCAAATAGTTTTGCAATCAGGACTGAATTATTTATAGAAATCGTCATTCAATTCGCCCGGTGCCCCACACGAACCGCTGCTGTGTCCACAATAAATTGCTCAGTACGATGGAAAGTAGATGAGCGGCAGCAGCAAACCAAATATGATCATGCAAACTAGGACACATTTCAATGCTGCGTCGCGTGCTGAGTTCCTTCATATTAATTTGGAACGAATAAACAGAGCCTTCGGACTATGGCTATCTGGCTCAGTGATAAACGAGAGAGATTGAATTAATTTGAGAGGGTCTAGAGAAGGCCTGATTGGCTCGAATAATGATGTATGCCTCCATACTGGAAGCTGTGTACTCAGCAGAGCATGGTCGCATGCGGGTGTTACGTCCTCGTCAATAATTTTCAATATATATGCATGGTTAACTTAGAAACCTATCACCTGAAAACTTTCGGCCAATGTGTGACTTCCAACGTAATTCTTTGACGTCTAAAATGCAATGCTTTGCAAAACTCAGAAATTTCTCATATGACGTCCAATTTTAGAGTTATAAGAAACACTATGTTTATGGGACATGAATAACTCAAAATTAATTCTACCGTCAATAATTAATAAATGTCTGGAGACATCAATATTTTTAAAATCCGTTGTAAGCCTCAAGCAAATTTATTCACACAGATTCGAGTCTTTGTACGACCCTGTGCAAGTCTTTCTTTCTGTGGTTCAGCGATGACTTAAATTGCCGCATCACGTGCAGCAATGCCTAATCGTGTAAGAAATAACATCAGTGTATTCATCGCCTTTGAACTCGTTTATGTAGACTTGCATCGAAATAATTGTGCCCAATACTGATAAGTGCTACACTCAAAGACAGCAAGAAAAAAAATTGTATGCTATAGTTTAAATAAAATCGGGCATAAGAGTGAAAAATATAATACATCGTTATTTTGAACGTTTAAAGAGCGCTAAAAGTATAAATGTTTATAATGGCTTCAAAGAAGCTGATAACCACTGAGTACGGGGGGAGGGGGCGGAACCATATCTCATCCAAAATACCATGTCCTTATTTAATAATTTAGACGCCGAACGCCGAAATATGGTAATTGGAGTTTTAGAGTCCGCGTTCTTCCAGGTCTAATCATCTGCACGTATTGATGGGCAGCGAGAGATATTTCTCGCAAGACTGACGGCTTTCATTCTTTCGATACTCTTTCTTTCTATATCATGTGTGATGTAATTGTAAACTAAGCCCATTTTCTTCTTTTGATATCACAGAAGCTTTGCTGATGAAAACTGCACTGGTTAGAAAGCATTATGATTAGTAAGATTTTAACTTTCATTTGTGCTTTTAACGCGACATTAACAGTGTGAACAGCAAGTGTGTAGGGGATATTGGTTACTATTTTTTGAAAATCTAGGCATGCTAAGACTTCATGCCCCGATAGCATTTACAAGCTTATTGTGTTGTTATTAGACATACAAGTGATTCCTGTCTTAACAAGAGTTCAACTTGCTGCAACTTGCTTTTGATTGGACATAATGTTTTCTACTGAAAATCTCCAGCGTCTCCAGACCACACCCAGTGCTCAGTTGACTGCAAACTGGGTTGTCTCCCACCACACTCCAGCGCCGCCAGACCACACCCAGTGCTCAGCTGACTGCAGACTGGGTTGTCTCCCACCACACTCCAGCGCCTCCAGACCACACCCACTGCTCAGTTGATAGCAGACTGGGTTGTCTCCCACCACACTCCAGCCCCTCTAGACCTCACCCAATGCTCAGTTGACTGCAGACTGGGTTGTCTCCCACCACACTCCAGCCCCTCCAGACCACACCCAATGCTCAGTTGACTGCAGACTGGGTTGTCTCCCACCACACTCCAGCCCCTCCAGACCACACCCAATGCTCAGTTGACTGCAGACTGGGTTGTCTCCCACCACACTCCAGCCCCTCCAGACCACACCCAATGCTCAGTTGACTGCAGACTGGGTTGTCTCCCACCACACTCCAGCCCCTCCAGACCACACCCAGAGCTCAGTTGACTGCAGACTGGGTTGTCTCCCACCACACTCCAGCGCCGCCAGACCACACTCGAAGCTTAAGCTTCGCGCTGTCGTTCCATCCAGCACTAATGAACGGTAGTTATGGAAGCAGATTAGAATTTACATACAATACGACCGCGCAACGTGTTTCAGGGCCTCCATTCCATTAGCCCGCAGGAGTTCAACCTATCGAGAAACTGAATAAACTTTTTGGCTCGAGGCATCACTGTCTTGCACGTCTGCCATAACTAATTTTTTATCAGTGACTTCAATAGACTGCGCGTGAATTACGAGAGTCTGAGAGAAGCACAAAATTTGTCAGCAGTGATCCTGTTTTCTAGAAGTTTGTTTGTCAAGAACGATACTAGACAACTTGGTGGGCACACTGGGTGTCTTTTTATAGAGCGGGGAAATTTGCGAGATGCAGCATTAGCAGTAGTTAAAAACTTAACTTAATTGTCTCTGAAATCTTCGTCTGAAAGCACCTCACAAATTTACTACAGTATGAACTTTGGAAATTTATCAACTCTCAATTGTCTGAGTTACAATTTATGTATTGAACAAATCAGTTCTTCATATATCTTGTAAGAAAAACATAAAAAATCTGCACCATTAAACATTGAGTTTCAAAGTCTGCGTAATGTCGTAGGTATTAGCTCTCATTTCTTCCATGGAGCCCATGGCAATTACCTGTACCTTGAAAAATTCTCGACCGTAGAGTAAAAACTAAATAGTGTCGAAATAGACTGAAAATTGATTAACAAAAATCATAGTTCTCAACGCAAAGTTTAACGAAGACCCTGTTCCAGTTCAACATATTTGTTGGATTAAAAAGCTGTTTTTCAGCTGGACCCATAGACTTTTGATGAATTTGGAATTACTTTTCAACAGGATTGGGCCACCTCCTATAATAACCACCTTGTTCTTAATTGATTGAAATTGGTTGAATTGAAGAACAATTGTACTTCAACACGTTCAGATATGTGTGCTAGCTTATTTGTACCTTCTCTTAGGTGAAAGTGAGCGGATTTTCTGCTTTGTTTAGGTCACACCATTCCAACTTTTACAGAGGCAGTTTTTTGCGAGGCCGTTTTTTTGCAAAGCCGGACAGACGTATTTTCACGAGGATGTCTTGTTTAGTTTTTGCGTATATACGATTCTTTTTGGTGGCTGGGCATTGCTTGCACAGCGGACAAATTTTCGTCAGTCCACAACACTGGAGGCTAAGTGCCATCACTCAGTTTTTCAAGAAAAAGCCTTGCTCAACTCAATATTTTCACTTTAGCGTGTTGAGAAAGTAGTTGGACTTAATTCTTCTTGCAAGGTGATAGCTTTTAATTCTTCGTCAGTACATTTCCCAAGGTACAACAGCTGACATTTCCCATAGCTGCTGACATTTCCCATGGCTGCTGAAGCGATTTTCTTAATGCTTCTCTTTGGGTTCATCTGAATTT
>VOMN01046184.1:0-17133 GCA_014899125.1 Orchestia grillus | reverse complement strand
AACCTTCGTATTGTAGGAAATTCAAACATACTGAAACAAAAAATTCTGAACGTTAAAATCATGCAATCGGGTGTGCACGTAGAGCCCTGCCCTGCTGCGTGCGCTGTGCTTCCAAAAACGAATGAGAAATAAAACTGGCAATGCACGGCCGCCACTCATCTCAATTCCCACGAACGAGCGAAGAGGAAGAAGCAGCAATAATATTTCCTGCTACAGAGGCAAAAGATACCTGTGATCCCGCAGGAGGAATTACTGTCGGGATTTAGTGTATCGAGTGACTGGATGGCGGCGCGGGGGTGGCGGGTGGCGGGGCCACGCGGTGGTGATCCCGCCAACACGGCGGGATCTCCGTCCGCCTCTAACTCCGGCGGACTTCCGCCTCCTGTCGGGCGTGTAGCTCTCACGTGGTGTGTAGCTCTCACGTGACGTGTAGCTCTCACGTGGCGTGTAGCTCTCATGTGGCGTGTACCCACCATGCACCGGAGAGAGCTAGCAGATGCACAATGAAATCCACGTCGGCTGACGGTGACGAGCTGCAGGTCCGTAGTTTGAATTCTTGTTTCTGTGTGCAGCTGTGGAGAAAGTCACTGATGTTGCGTCAGCGATTGTGATGTTGCATCAGCGATTCTGATGATGCATTAGTGAGTCTGATGTTGCGTCCCCGATGCTAGGGTTGCGTCAGTGGTACTGGTGTTGCGCAGTCGACGCTGGCTGCAGGCTGTCTGGATGTGCGTCATTGTTTGCCAGTTGCGGTCTGCAAACCCGCGACAGGAAATTTGGTGACAAGGAAACGGAGGCGAGAGGATTGGACGCGTTCTGAGTGTGCGTCTGTAACTGCTGGGGCCTCTGGGGATGCGGCCGTGCTGTGGGAAGTGGGGCTGAGCGTCGAGTTGGTATGTACCACACACGCCACACATACCCCCCATGCCACACACGCCACACGTGCCACACAAGCTACAGACATTTCCACACGCCACACGCTCCCAGCGCATACTTCCTCCAATAGTCACCCCCCAAATCCACGCGAAGATCAAGACAAAAGTTCACGCTGAATGGAAATTTTACAAGCGTCAGCTAAAATAATAATGTTGCGTTGTGGTACATGAGGAGCGTGCTTACCCACAAGTAGGGAAGACTCGAGCTCAATTTTGGGCGGAGTTATTTTCCTTGGCATAGGAAGATTAAGACCAACTATCTTCAGAGGCGGCACAAAAGTGTGGCCCGGGACAAGGTGCCCGAACTTCCGAGGAACTTCAAATCGTACCTCTGGTACCCGTAGCTGCACAGGGCACGGAGAAAGTTCTCTGAGTAAAAGAATTGTTTATATTGCGATAGCAGAACAGGATAATGAAATGTTATTGAAGATTGAATATAACAAATGGTATCACGAAACAATGTCTCTCTTTATTTTTTAATGCATCGTTCATTTGCGCGGCGTACCCGATGACCTTTTATGAAATTCATAGGCTAAAACATCCACCCGCGATATTTTGTTGGGACACACAAGCGCAAGTGTTTCTAGACACAAATGTCGGAAAAAATTACAAAGATAATCTGGTAGACAAAGGTACATGATTATAGTCATGGAGACATCTCAAAACTTGTAGCCAGAGGTACAAATTTTAATTCCCACTGAAATATCACACCGTGTACCAGCCGTCCTACGTGGGAAAAAACGCATTATAAATAAACCAACAAACAAACAATTCTGTGCCATTAATATGAGTTATGCTCTTTAGGTTGTGCAATAGAACATTTACTGAGCTAGGCCAGGTTCATCAACTCTCAGTTGAGCTTGAGACCCAAATTGTCGCTCGTGTGTCTAAGATGAGCCACCAAACGGGTCATGACACGGAGAGAGCCTGCCAGGTCTACCTGGTGAAGTCATCATGGAGCTTCCGCCTCACACAGCATCACCACAGCAGAGCGGAAGTTGTTCAGCGCTCAGCACGTTGTCTTTGTGCTTCTAATAATTCCTTTGTTTGCTCTAATTGTAGCCGAGGACCCTTGTCCGGACAACGGATTATCTGTGAGCACCTTCTGAGCTCTGAAGCGTTTGTTTACAGAGCCGCACGCGGGCCAAAGGCGTCAGGCAGCTTTGCGGTGTCATTATCTTCCACTCTGGAGGGGTTCTCTCTGGCGCACCTCACAGCTCAGACTCATAACCCAATTCGTTTCAAAAATCAGTAAGGGGAATGGAGAGGCCCCTAAACCTATCGCTCGATGTGCGCAGCGGCTAAGGAGAGAGCAACGTCTCTAAAAAGAGATGAACAAGTGAAGCAGTGCATTGTTAAGAACAATCTTGAGAGACGTAATCACGAGAAAACTACCGCATAATTGCTTAGATTTGGTTCAGTAAAGTCTACTCGAGCTGAAGTAGAATTAGATATTTTTCATCTAGTTAACGATCCCCTCAAGTCAAATCTCAGAAGCAGAGCGGCGGTGTCAGCTGCCTGAGGAGACACGCCGCATGACAACCTAGCTTAGCAGCGACACTCGATGCTAATAAAGTGATTGGATCCCACAAGGATCGGATGTCTCGCTCGCTCTGATTGAAACCTGTCGTGTACGCGATCAGAACATCTTTTGCTTCCAGGAACGCAGCCAATCTCAGAGAATAGCTTCCACTGGTGGCGGTTGCGGTGCTTCACACTCTTCACGCGATGGGGTCCCGCAGTGTTGTCTCCACTGCAGCTGTGCCCACTTCACACTCTATGCGATGGGGTCCCGCAGTGTTGTCTCCACTGCAGCTGTGCCCACTTCACACTCTATGCGATGGGGTCCCGCAGTGTTGTCTCCACTGCAGCTACGCCAGTTCGAACACATAAGCTTTTATTGACAACGTAACTTAAAATAAAATTCTCACAGCCGGTGCTTTTCCTAAGGATTAAAATAATTAAAACACAAATGTTTCAAATTTTACAAAATTAGTCTTCGGTGTCTGAATGAAGAAGAGCAGATTTTAGACTAAGATACTACGTAAAAAATAAAGCAGTATCCATATTGGAAGGCTTATCGTTTTTTTTGCTGTTGTTGTAGTTGTTGAATTCTTGGTGCTATTTCTATTGTTATTTTTCTGTTACTATTTTTATCGTTATTGTTATTTCTGTTTTTTAATTTGTTATAATTCCCATTGATGCTATTGTTGCTACAGTTATGTTTCTTGGTCGTGTATTTTATTATGATCTTTATTATTTTTACTCTCAACAGTATCTTATTACAATCAAATGTGTTTCATTCTAGAATGTTTCGCAATTGTGAACGAGAGCTGCTCAACACAACATTATGGTATCAAGTAGCATCTCAACACAATTGTGTCAGGTAGCATCTCAACACAATATAATTGTGACAGATAGTATCTCAGCACAACATAATTGTGTCAAGTAGTATGTCAACACAACATAATTGTGTCAGTAAGGTAGTATGTCAACACAACACAAAAGCGCGTGGAGCACAACACACAGCCGATCGCCACCCACGTAGGTACTCCAGATGACCAGCTAGTTATATGAGATCAACTTCTACCCAACGCACATTTTTTATTTGCCATCTCTGTAATGAGCGCAATAACGTTTTGGGAGGAATATGCTCGTATTTTAGAGATAATATCCTTGCTCCTAATAAGTAGACCTCACTATCGCCTATTAGAGTGAGTATTCACTATGTTGTTAGACTTCCCTACCTTTGTTAATTGATAAAGATTTGCATTCAGTATCCAAGTGTCCTCTTCATCTAACGGGCGACTGAGTGTCCTCAAAATATGCGTAATCCCCAGAGCTGTGCCCCGCGCGACGTCATTATCATGAAGACAAACAACGTTTGTCATCCATTGTTGATGGCTAGCGTTGTAGGCATGACGCCCACAAGCCGTGCCTCGTTATCCTCTCCCCCACTGAGCTCGTTGGAGGGGAGGGGGGCAGTGGGGGGGATGGAGAACTCGCCTGGAGGTTGAGGCGTGACGTTGTCTGACCGACCGTGAACGCTGGAATCACTTCACCACAAGACGTCCTGTAACGCGGCCGCTCCGCTGGTCATGCAGGCGTGAAACTGTGTTGGTGCTGCACCAACATCAGCCTGTAGCTAACAGGCTTGTCAGAGGCGGGCTGGTGGGTGTGCGATGTGGCTAGTCTCTCTCACTGATGGGCTATATAAGCGGCAGGTCACTGAATCATTTATTTATCACAATCAATGGCCATTTCGTACAGTAATACCATCGATAAGAAATGATGAAAATGAATGAGGCTCAGGAGAAACATTAATTCTGGGTTCTAATAAGTTACCAGGCTTCCAAGGAAACCTATATTGAGATACATGGGGATTCTTAACTTACGGTGCCCTGTGGTATGACCAAAGTTAGAAAATACCTAAGTAAGTGAGTTAAAACTGAAGAACTAGAATTCGTATACTTTGTGTGAATTGGCAATTGAAGTAAAATACTACATGCCTACACATATATGGTGATACACATACATATACACGAACATACGCAGCCGTACATACGTTCCTATCATCCGTGACTCTTACTTTTCAGTTCTGATGGCAGCTCTTAGCAGCAGCGCCTGTTGAGCACAAAAGGTATGCAATTTTAATTGTCATCGTGAAAGTGACCCGCCCGCATCTCACGGGGCATTTCAACACCTACAGCTCGTGAGATGCGGGGTATGCAGTAGGAGTACAGTATACAGGGTGCGAGGGTTATTTGAGGATAAGCCGTTTCCAGTTCATCACTCACTCGAATCATTTATACTACACACGTTTTTTATTTTAGATAATCCACATAAATTAAGATGTTAACCTAATAAATGGAAAGACATGCAATCATAGTTGCTTGAACTGCAACTATGACGGTTTTAGGAGTAGTGTGAAGTGAAGGTCATGTCATGCCACCTTCCTTCTTTCAACAGGGTCTTACATGGGTTAACCTGTTAACGGGTATTGACGTCATGTGATGTCAGCGTGGTTGTTACATTCACACAGTCGCTGTCGATTATACATACCGTGTGAATGCAACACCGGCCACCTGGGCGGTGACGCTTAACAGGTTAATGCTGCCGGATACATCGATGTTCTCAAAAAAATCTTAAGCCCTGGATAGATGAAGTATCCAATAGAAGGCCATACGTCTTTCAGCAAGACACAGCGTCTTCTCACAAAACCATTGCAACCCAAGATTGGTTATCAGAGAATTTTTACGAGCATGAGAGCCCCAATTTGTGAGCCCCAAACTCGCCAGATTTAAATCCTATGGGCTATTAGGTGTGGAGCGCTGTTCAAAGGAAGATTAATCAACATCCTCCTATAGAACGTACCATATAGCTTCGCAGAAGGCTACCGTTGCCCACGTGCTGTCTGAAATAAATAAGGACCACTTAATTTCATCTAGTCAGCGGTTTCGGACGCGCACAAAAGCGAAAGGTCGGCTCATAGAATAATTTATAAAGAAGTATCATCTAGGATATTTGTACAAGTGTGATTTAAATGTATACATTTTTTCAAAAAAACATTTTTATTTATTCAACATGCTAAGAATGCCCTCAAATACCCCTCGCACCTTGTATGGTTTGGGTATAGTGATGAAGGTGGTAAATTACAAAAAAATAAGAGAGGAGACAACTAAGACTCAAAGCTCTGTGCGCAAAAAATTGAGGTCGTATTATTATTCTGCTATACGTGCGTGACCGTCAAAGATGACGGGATTTACTATATTCGTTCATGAAATAATACGTATAGTCCTATCGAAGTAAGTAATAAGTCACAAATGTCCCCCATCGTTTCCTTTGATATAACCATTCAAGACCAAATTAGGTTAACAAAATTCTGCTACATGGTATATTACCAAAAAACATTTTAATTCCTTTTGATTATATCCATTTACGATATGATACGTTTTCAGTATCTATCAACGTACCGCAAATCAGAGCACCCGAATTAGATGACGTCAATTTTGTTGTAATTCCTTCACTGACACTTGGATACCTGCCTAGAATGAAATTAGGTTCGGAGTAAGCTGAGAAAATTTAGCTGAATTATGACCTATATAAATACTAATAAGGAGGACAATGAGACCAACCAAGCCACCTGGCAAATTAGTGTCTCAATATGCATAGGATGAGGATTATGCGTCTAAGCAAATTGTAGCCATATTTTATGCGAGTCTCACAGTGAAGTCAGTTTCAGTTTAAGGGTAAATATTTCACTTACGATTTGCAGGGTAAATATTGCATACAGTTGGAGTTACAAGAATATTTCAATAAAGTCAGCCATATAAAGATACTACAATACGAGTTATTTATGGTCAAGTAGGAACAGACCCAGCACTACCTGAGGTTTTCTCTTATTTCTCCTGTACACAAGAGATAAATAACGGCTCCACATATACGAGTTTTATGCCCAGAATATACATATACAGTTGAATCTCTCACAAACGCACGAAGAGCCGTGAAATATATCACTGATGTAATATTCACAATGAGACTATTTTGCAACTTTGTATCTGACATTCTGGCCAATGAAATATGTATTTAGACCTGCAGGATTCGTCTGTTACATTAAATATCTGTTGATACCTAGTGTTCGTAGATAAGGGGTTCAATGTGCATCGAAAAAAGTTATCTAATTTAGAACAGCTCTGCTACTCATACCGATAATTAATTAAATTTTCAATCAGTCTAGCTGCTGACTGTATATATTATGTTTTTCTCTCCTGATAACAACAAAAGTTTCATGGATTGCAAAAGTTAGCTGACCGAAGCTGCGGAGCACAAAGAGGGAAATGGGTTCGGATGCCACTCTACGCGAGGCTTCACTTTGATGGCATTTATAGTTAGTAAATACATTACTTAGGTGGCTGCAGTTAGCTACCGGACAGGTGGCTGCAGTTAGCTACCAGACAGGTGGCTGAACGTAGCTACCGGACAGGTGGCTGCAGTTAGCTACCAGGCAGGTGGCTGCATGTAGCTACCAGACACGTGGCTGCATGTAGCTACTGGACAAATGGCTGCACGTAGCTACCGGACAAATGGCTGGCTACACGTAGCTATATGGCAAGTGGCTGCACTTAGGTACACGATAAGTGACTGCAGGCAGGTAGATGACAATTAAGTGACTGCAGGTGGCTACAGGACAAGTGACTGCAGGTGGCTACAGGACAAGTGACTGCAGGTAGCTACAGGACAAGTGACTGCAGGTAGCTACAGGACAAGTGACCGCAGGTAGCTACAGGGCAAGTGACTGCAGGTAGCGCAACAGGGCGAGTGACTGCAGGTAGCTGCAGGGCAACCGAAAACAAGCAATTATAATTGAAAAGCCGCCTTCATCCTTCGTAGCTCGTAGATAAGCTGACGTGTAATGGAGCGAGTGTGTATCACATCTGCCCGCGCACACACACACAACACTCACACACGCACGAAACACATGCACTCAAATCACACAAAACACAGAACACACATACGCACACAAATGCAACACACGTGTACACACAACATGCACACGCAACACAAGTAGACACACCATACACAGGCAACACACGTACACACACATCACACACATGCAACACTCGTACACATACAACACACGTACACACACCATACACACATGCTACACACGGGCAACGCACGTACACACACAGACTACCCACGTACACACACGCAACACACACACACGCCACTCCTCCAATATCACGGCTGCGTTGAGCCAACAAAGAACAGCGGGATCAGCGCAGGTAATTCTAATAGAGTTTTGACGCGGTAATTGGCGTGAGAAGACGTGGGCTACTGCGCACGCCGCCGACCTCCAGAAACTTCGAATTTTGACTCACGCAAGTCATCGATGCAGGGAATGTTCTTATAACGTCTTTTGCAGTGCTGCACGAGTGATTTAATGTGCTAAAAGCGATGATTTTCTTTATTCATCATCCTATGCAAGGCACAGGTGAGCTTGTCTCAAAATAACGACGTAGACATCCCCCGTGCGCCTGCAGACGATCGAGGGCAGCAGTAACTGTCGGGTCTCACGTTCTTGTGAAATTTTAAATTTTGATGAAAAATCTACCCAATTCTATCGGTGTAGGACTTGGTTCAACCTATGGATTCGAATAAAGCCTTTGTAGCAAGTAAGTGTTTGTTAGAACGTTCTCTTGGGGTGATAAATAGTAACCATTCAAGAAAAATATGCAGTTGTGTATCAGATGCATCTGTTACTCCTTTGTTGAAAAACATTCACGATAATTTCCGCTGTTCATCTTTGCTAACATTTACCTACGCCGGCTAATCTTTGCTCACAATAATCTTCACATTTAATCTTCGCTGAGGCTATGAGTTTATCTCTAAGTGGACAACACGAACTGGAGGGAGTGGACCCTGACCAGCAAGCGGAACATCCCCAGCTCTGCACCAACAATCTTCATCACAATTACCAAAGTCATTAACAGGGGAGCAAAAATACTTGTGTTCACTCAGGTTATTGAGCCGAGCTTGCTGAGCTCCCCACAGCTGCGCCCTCTCGCGGGGAGAAATTGCGTTCTTCATTTTTTTCTAGAAGCCAAGTTAAACCAAAGGAACGTAGAGCAAACCCCTTTATAACTCCTCCGCTTTCTCAGCGTTTAATGACTGAGCAAGAAAACAAGAAATTCTCAATTAATGATTAGCATTAATGAAGGTTCCTTCATTACTGGCTCATTGATAGGCTGTGCATCACACACACATATAATGGCATCTCCCAAATTCGTTGAATCGAGGTTTCTCTGAAGTCCAGATTTGGCAAGATATCGGTGGAAGTTGCAGACGACCAATCCCATTTCGTTATTTCCTTAGACTCCGCCCTTTCCTTGGGCAGCTAGCCAATAGGAGGCAAACATCTGTTCAATACTGGCGATGATAATGAAGCGGTCCAGCTGGAAAATGGGTAAAAGACACGCTGAGGATTGGCTGGCTCTTCACAAACTAGAGAGTGTACCGAGAAGGCCCTCAAGATCTCATCGTGAACTGAATAGAGCCTTTCGCAGTCGCTCCAATGGACCAAATATTGTCACTTGCTATTGGACGGCCATATGCCTGCCGCCTTTTATGTCTAGCGCAATCATTGCGAACGACGAATCAAATTAAGGAGGAACATGACAGCGCGCATAGCATCGAGGGGAAATATGAGGGGAAACATAGAGGCGAAGAGAGCTGTAACAACCTACGACACTGCGATTAGATCGAGCCCTACTATAACACGGCTTGAGTCGAACTGTGTGACGAAAGTGTTTTATATGTGACCCAATAGAGGGGATATTGGTGTATTGTTTGCACATGTATTGTGCAAACAATATCTTCACTCATACGTAGGTTTGGGTTAACATATTTAGAGAGGGACGTTTGCAATAAGCAACTGAGTGTAACTTTTTAGCCGGATTATCTTATGATTTTTAGTCAATAAAGTATTTTTAGCGACAAATTTAAATACTTATCAATAATGGGGAAAAAGTTAGATTAGTTTTATTTACTTCACCGCTTCAACTCGGGTAACCATGAACCTGTAATCAGGGTTACGTCAGGTAACACTGAGGTGTGATAACCCATCAAAGTACATATACTGACGAGGGTAGACACAGTCAACCTACTCTACATGGAACCGAGAATCGTAATAAGAAGTTTTCTAAAATACAGTAAGGAAAACAGATATTTTGCTGAAACGTTTTTTAAAATATTGCACATTTAGCCCACCAAAAAAGTTAATATTTATTCAATTTTTGTGCACAGCTGCGCAATAACAAATACGCAAATACGCATGGAAAACGATCAAAGCTCTGATATCATTAAGGTAAAATGCACACTTAAATATTCTGGAGTAAAAATCGTACATTCCAGATTATATTACACATCTTCATATCACTCTAATATAGACGGCAACACAACCATTACTCGCTGCAACGAAAATAAATTCCTTTTTTGTCGTTTTCAATAAATGATTTACTAATTCTAGTAAGTATTTTGTACCCTTCTTTTCGACAAATATTTCTCAGATCCGGGATGTTTGTTACATCTGTCGATTGGATTCGAATTTTCAAGTTACTCCATAAATTCTTTACTGGAAACAAGTCTAGAGAGACTGGCGTGGTCATTGTATTGCCTCCACTTCTGCAGGCCAACTTAATTTAGTTGCTTCGTAGTTTTCGCTGAATCCTAAAAGCTAAAGCTAAGTTTATTCATAATGTATACGTTTTTTGACGAAACCAACAAATTTGCATTCGAAATATCATGATCTTTTATTAAATTCATAATATCATCCATTTCCACCGTATTCACAGTACTTTTTACAGAAAATCATACTCAGCAATCATATCGCGGCCATGGCCACCGCCTAGTTTCACTGTTGGGGATGTGTTCTTTGTTTGAAGATAGCGTAGTCCTACCTCCGTACATAGTTCATTTGAACTGCATCCAAATATCGTAAGTTTTTTCATCTGTTCTAAATATTTACTTGACTGCTATAGCCGATCCCATTCTGTTTACGGACAAATTCCAAAGGGCCTCGCGGTGACTTTCCAAAAGCATTTAATGGAGCTTTCCTAGATGACCGCGACTCTAGATCGACTGTGCTTGCAAATTTCATTGTTTATTGATAATTTAATTTTGTTGCTATAAACAGTTTAGTAACACTGACCCGTATAGTGACTTCTTGCAACACATGTGGAAAATCACTAAATTATTACTACTCGTCGTAGTAATTCGCTCCAAGGTCTTGCGTTGAATATCATCTTCTTTGGCGTTCTGCAAATATTCAGCTTACGATGCGTAACAAAAAATGAACTAACATTACTAAATGAAATACTTTCGTTTCCTCACGTTTTCCAGCAGGTTTGATTTTTTTCAGTGTTTACCATCAGTTTTCTCGAATTCATTAGCCTTTTACCTTTAGTCATGATAAATTATAATTAGCGAAATACCAATCCGGGATGTCTGGTACGTGTGTCTTAGATTGGCTACATTTACTTATGACGTATGTAACTTCACTTTAGATTACTGATGAATTTTACAGTCTAAAAAATGAAAACCATTTATGAGTTTAAAAAAATAAAATTCATATCGTGATTTTTTTCCTCTTGAAAATCTAATCATGGGCAACACATGACGTATCAGAAATATACAGTACCCTTTTGTGCTCCAATTGGCGTATCAACACAATGATGAACTTGACGGGCGATTGTTGTCTGAACAATAAGGACTAGACCTGCACGTATGTAGCACCAATATGGACTAGACCTGCACGTATGTAGCACCAATATGGACTAGACCTTCTCGTATGTATAACCCCTGGGTGTATTTAGGACTAATAAAGACTGGATATGCATGTGTGGAGGACCAATAAAGACTAGACCTGTATGTGTGTATCTCTCACCAGTGACGAGGATGAGACTGATACAAAAACATTAGTCATGGAGGCTGCACTCGTGCAAGAACAATGCGGCGTAGTCGTGCGGGAAGAAAACAATTAGGACAGTTGAAGAAGAAGAAGGGAGACATTTATCAATAAAATCAGTTACTCAGACTATCTCGCACCGAAAGAGTAGGGACCTTTTAGTATGGACGTAGGAGAACAATAAATCTGAGTCACTGAGTCACTGCTGAGTTAATGACAAAATCTTTACTCATATTTCCCCTCATATTTCGTCACTGAGTTACTGACATCAATTCAAAGAGAGGGTTCGGGTTTGTACCGCCCACCCTGTATATATGCATTTAAATCAAATTTGTAGAAATACCCACGATGATACCTCTTCATCAACTTATTCTATGAAGCAACCTTTGGCTTCAATGACTGCTTCTATGCGGGTCTGAAACCGTTGACAAGCTGAAATTGAATGGTCCTTACTCATTTCAGACATCACCTGGACAATGGGGACCTACTGTGCGGCTATGGTGCCATGGGAATGTCGATTAGCTTCCCTTTTAACAACGCTCCACACGTAATAGTCCGTAGGATTTTAATCTGGCGAGCTTGGGGGTCCCAAATTAGGGGTCACATGATCGTAAAAATTCTCTGATAACTCATTTGGGATTACTTTGGCTTTATGAGAAGCTAGGTGCTGAGCCTCGCTGAATGACGTAAGGCCTTCTTATGGATTATTTATCTATTCAGGGCATAACAATCATTTTTAGAATATCAGTGTATCTAGTAACATTAACTCTGAGACCCTGTGGAAAAATGTAAGGTGGCATGGTATGACAATCACTATTTACAACTCCTAAAGCCATCACAGTAGCCAGAAATTTTGTGTGCATCACCTTAGAGTCACTTATTGGGTTAACATCCTAATTTAAATGGGTTATTTAAAATAAAAAATACCACAAATGATTCGAATGTGTAAAGAACTGAAAACGACATGTCCCCAAACACCCCCCGCACCCTGGCTCTATACTTCTGTGAGCAGTGTGGCGGGCGCTGATTGGAGAGTGACGTGCAATGGAGGTAATCTTCTAGAGCCACAAAGTTACTAACTCTATACCCAAAGAATAAATACCTCTTAAGTCTATAAAAATACAATAGAATCCGGGGCTGCGTCACCTGCGTATATGTCTTAGGAAGAGCCACAGCCTCTAGCTGTCCCAGACCGCTACCCCCATTAGCTGCGTAAAAACTCATGGTAAAATTCACGGTAAACTGACGAGCTGGTCACCAGCTCACGAGCTAGCGGAGGGGCGCCAGCGTCCCTCCTAACCTCCTTCAAGACACATGCTTCTCTTTATTATGTTTATGATATGAGGACCGGAGTCTCGCTGATTAATAATAAAGGGCGAGTTGCGCTCTTGATCACGTCATAATGAGAGGTGCAGGGGAAATGGGGAGGGCGGCACAGTTGACTTAATGCCCGCATTCCAACATGGCGGCCGTGGACCTCTGGCTCCTTAATTACAGCTGCTGTGTGGTGCAGCGCCCCCGTACCTCACTTGATGCACTCGTAGACAAGGCTCTCTTAAGCACTCAAGCCAGACTAATTGTTACAACTAAAATTGTGCGTTGATGCAGTGAAACTTTCTACGTGTACCATGGGACACGTGACAGAGTAGTGAGAAGTTCCCCAAGACTCAATGACGAGACAGACACCACGAGCGTGAGGCCCCCTAGTAAGAGGTGCAAGCAGCGACGTCAACCTAGGCATGAGTAGTAGCAGTAGTAGAAGAGGTAATAGTAGTAAAAGGATAGCAGCGCTTTAGTAACTCAGACTATATCTCGCACCGAGATAGAAGGGATCATTTGGTATGGACGCTGGAGAACAGGGGTTCTATGCACAATGTGTTCCCACACAAAATCCCCTGCGCGGTGCACATACAAATAGCAAGTTATGAAGAATGAGGAAGCAAAGATAAAGAATTACCAGCGAATACAGCATGAAAAGGGAAGGAAGCAAAGTGGGCGCGAAACACAGAAATCCCGAAGGCATAGCTAAGCTTAAATAACCTAACAGTGTCCTCCTGGGGATGCTAATCCTCATAGCATGAAATAGGCAAACCTAATTAGCCTAACCCTAATGCCTATGGCCCATTCTATGCCCCCCGAGGGGAACATAGACATAATCTTTAGACGCCACCGTAGTCGAGTCGAACGAAAGGAGTCCCCATGTATTAAGAAGCACTTCTTGCCAAGCTTGATCAAGAGTCCATATGGAAATATCCCTAAAACTTCAATACTTTGACCACAATTCTCCATACATGTGAAATTGCACGTCGACAAATATCTCGGTTGTAAATTTAAAAATGAAAGATTTTGTTTTGACAAATTTGGTTTTCCTATCAATTTTCCTTCTAATCTAACACGTTAACCGCCATTCTCCATACTGGTAAAATTACATGTCGACAAATATCTACGCTGTGAATTTAAAAATGAAGGATTTTGTTTAAAAAATGGCGATCCTATCAATTTTCCTTCTAATTTAAATTCGCATATACGAATGATGACCAGAAATTTAATGAAAAATTAAAAACTTGTATACATATATTTTACTGCTCTTGCTAGGTTAGGTTAGGTTAGTTTAGATGAGGTGGCACACGTGGCGGTCGACGTGCTAAACTACCATATACGAGAAATGAACGTAAATTTCATGAAAATTTAAAAATTTGTGTTCATATGCGTTGCTGCTTTGCCTAAGTTGGGTTAGGTGATCGCGTGTACTAGCCGCAGACTTACGTGCACATGTAATGAGCCTGCTGCCAGCCTACGTGGAAAACGAGCAGCAGCCTTTTGAAAAGGTTCAATTTTGTACGATTGGTCCTTTCCGAGTTCATGATTAGCAGAGATTAATTCTGAACTTGCTTTGGCGATTTTAAGCAGATGCGATCTGCCGTTAAAATCAGAAAGAATGTCTAGCCTTTTACGTGTGAAGCAATAAAAAACAACAAAACGTGTCGGGTTAGGGGTAGCAAACATCAATTTCTCCGACGTGTGATAGCGTCAAGGCTCTCACGATTGTCCTTTTAGATAAGCTGTCCTGAAATTGCCAGCCTTTCCTAGGACGATGTGTGAGCACGCTAATAATCTTCAAGCCCTCACTGTACGCCTCGCATTACCCTCAGTGGTGCAGTGTGGAGCGATTACCTGCAGTGGTGCAGTGTGGAGCGATTACCCTCAGTGGTGCGGTGTAGAGCGATTACCCTCACTGGTGCAGTGTGGAGCGATTACCCTCAGTGGCGCGGTGTAGAGCGATGTTATTTGCCCTGAATCCCTTGAGGGAGAACGGCTTCAAATGGCGCAGCGACTCGCCCTGACGGACGCCGCCGGTGGCAAGAGAGCAGCTAAAAAATTACCTAGACATATCAGACATTTTTCTTAGATTTCTACGTAAAGCTAGGATTTCCAGAGATTTTTTCAACGGAGTAGAGTTTGAAGTCGTGGATAACAACACTTGTTCCTTCACTTTTGGGAGAAGTGATACTTTCGAGGTAGAGGAGACGACGTGCAGCCCTTGAACCCTTGAGTGAATATTTTCTTAAATATCAGCTGGATGCAATTTTTGTTGGCCTATTCAATGTTTCTGGTATCTTAATCATTTTGACTGCGATTCTCCATTCAGGAAAATTTCATGTCGACGAATATTTCCGTTATGAATTTAAAAATTAAGGATTTTGTTTCCACAAATTTGGTTATCCTATTAATTTTCTTTCCAATCAGAACTAACTCATCCGATTGATGAACATAAATTTTCACGAAAACTTGAAAATTTGTATTCATACGTGATAATGCTTTGATTACATTCGGTTAGGTTGAATGATCGCGTGTACCATATACGACGCACTTCGGAGGCAAATTGTTAAAACGCACAATACCGAAGAACGAGTAAACGTCGAAGCTGCAGGGTTCTTGCTTTTTCTTCATTATAATTTAACACGTTGACTCCGATTCTCCATACAGGTAAAATTACATGCCAATAAATATCTCTACTGTGAATTTAAAAATGAAAGATTTTGGTTTCACAAATTTGGTTACTCTATTAATTTTCTTCCAAATCAGAACTATAGCTTGTTCGATTGATAAACACAAATTTGAAGAAAACTCGAAAATTTGTATTTATACATGATAGTGTTTTGGTTACAGAAAGGTTAGGTTAGATGCTCGCGTGTACCATATATGACCCACTCCGGAGGCAAAGTGTTAAAGGGAGAAACATCACAATCAAACCCGACAAGAAGTCTGTGGAGCCTCTCCAGTCGGCATCATGTGGTAACGGGAACCTTCAAACCTGGCATCTCCTAGGGCCTTTAGGGTGGATCCAGCCACGCGCAGCCCGCGATGCGCTCTCAAGCTTCACCACAAATCGCTGCCGTGTTTACCGACTGCGGCGAATGCATCAGACACGGTACCATGTAATTTAACGAGCGCCTCCACGCCCTGTACACAGGCCGATGCCTGCGCAGCTGCCTGCTGAGGAGTCCCCTGTGTGCCTCTCCAGCAGGGTCGGGCCCGCGCTCGGTGGTCTTTAGATCCGACCGATTTTGGTTAGCATGCCTAATGCCTTTGTGTGAACTGTACTGAGCATAATTCCAAAAGACAAACGCGGCATCCGAGGTTAATCCTCATACTTCAGAGCTATTTTCTTGGCAGCGTTTAATCTTTGACTCCTACCAATGAAAACCAATCGAAAATTTCAAGTATCTGAACAAAGAGTACTTCAGTCGCGGTTTTTGACCTGAATTACCTTTAAGTACATAGGAGGTGTGGGAGTTGTGCACGTCGTACGCAACGTGAAGTACGTGTATGACCTGCACATCGTGCAGGTTGGTCATTAGGAAGTTGGGAACGCGTGATGACAGCGTGCAGGTGGCTTATTTTATTCAATTTTCCAGAGTAAAGAGAAAACGTTCATTAATTTATAGCAGAGCATGAGACTAACCAAAGACGAAATACAATTGTAACCCTCGATAACGCTCTGTTACGTGAGTTTTGTTCCTGGCTATAAAGTGTAATTTCCAAACTCCATCTTTTGCAATAATGAAAATACCCCTTATTTCCCAGAAACATTGCTTTCATATTTTACTTGTATTATATGTATATATTGGTGGTATAACAAAAAATAGAAGACAATTTGAAAATTCATTGACCTGACCCTAAAAGCAAAGATCAAAAATTAGAATTATTCTTTTCCATTTCATTCAGTGGCAAAGAAACGGTAATCAATATAGTCTTGATCTAGCAACGAGACATAAGTGGGGTCTTGTAACACAGTGCAATCCAAACCACCTGGGATTACGACCCGACGCTCCGCACGTCAAGAGGCGCACCTGGAATGTAGCACCTTCGAGCTCCGCACATCAACGTTGCGTGTTGCACGTGCTGGAACAGATCATTGTGGTGCCATTTTCAGGTTCCAACACCGCCGGTGCTGCCGTCAGAACAAGCCAGCACTTTCAAAAGTCACTCGCAAACCACACACTTACACCTAAACCACACCTACACCTAAACTATACCTGCACCTAAACCACACCTGCACCTAAACCACACCTGCACCTAAGCCCCACCTGCACCTAAACTACACCTGCACCTAAACCACACCTACACCTAAGCCACACCTGCACCTAAACCACACCTGCACCTAAACTACACCTGCACCTAAACTACACCTGCACCTAAACCACAACTACACCTTCACCTAAACCACAC
>VOMN01046181.1:0-23491 GCA_014899125.1 Orchestia grillus | reverse complement strand
CAGGCTCTCTAAAATATTCCTCGGTCCTTTTCTCAAGTTCGCTCGCATTTGACGGGAGTTTTCACCGACTCAGGCGCTTGCTTCGCATTTGTTTACAAAATGTGTGTTGCTGATACTAGAGTCAAAAAATATGTGCAACTAAACGGTAGAACGCGCAGCTGAAGTTTACATAAAAATTTTCCAAGATCGTAAAGTTGAGATAACAATGAATTTTAAATATGCTTCAAAGTATTTGAATCGAGTAAGTCCAGAAAACATTCATAATTATTCTTTGCGCTTTCCTTATAGCGTATTTATTAGTTCTGTATCTGATTATTCTCCGATAGTGCCTCGTTCCTTAACTTAATTTTCTGCGTACAAGAATCAGTGTCATGATATCTTTCCTAAACAAAAATGAATTAACTGTAGCATAAATGACCAGAATGATGAAAAAATTCATTAAGTTTTCGCTCCATTTTCTGTAGCATCAGCAGTGAAAATTCAAGAATAAAGTAGTGGCGAAATACTTCCGAGAAAATCCTTTTATCTGATCCTCAGTTTGCTGCAGCAGCACCTGCACTGTGACTGGTCTGCGTCGAGTTTTTTTTGAGCATTTCAACACAACTGGAGAGAAGGATTGCCAGGAGTGCGGTCACATCGCCTGGGATTGCTAGGATATCAGCACATGAGCATCGATTGTTTTTTGATGCTGCTTGGAAATTGAAAGTACACGATTTCGAAAATCTTTATTGGAAAACGGTAATAAAATAATATAGTGTCAGTATTTTGAGGACATGTACAGCATGAATAGTCAACATAAGCACAGAAGCTACAAAAATAAAGTTACAGAAGAACATAGTTTGTTCATTGACTTTTCCACTGATACTCTGGCACAATTTCCCGCAGATGGCTTAGTACTGGCAGGAAAACACTTTATTGTCAAACTGAGAGTCACTAGTTATTTTGAACAAATAGAGGCTAAACCTATGCCGCTTGAAATAGAGTAAAAATCTAGAATGAAAACTGCGCGATAGTTAATGAGGTCACAGATTCTTTTATACTAATACTTGATCATTTGATCACTGAATGATCTCGCATAATCACCCTTTAGTAATCGATCAAATTGAGTAGGCATGAATAATCAATATCTAGAACAATCTGCCATCACTGCGATTTCGGGCCCTGAAAAGAAGAAAAGATAAGGTAAAACAAAAGCATACTGACGCCAGTACGACAACTGAACAATAAGTATCACTAATTATCAGACAATTTTCACATCAAGTGATGTGTTTGAAATCACACTGAAGTCACAAAACACTGACACTTTATTACTTCACGCTTTCCCTTTGAAGAAAATTATTGAGAGATCTGAAGGCTTATCTTATTTTTACTCACTAGTCCTTGAATAGAATAAAGGCACCGAAATATCACCATTACCTAAATTTTGTTCATTTATTGCAGAAGAGAACTAGGAATCGAAGGTCGTAACTCGCGTGAAAAGTTTGAACACGCACAATATTGAGTCGTACACTCAATGCTGGAAGAAATTAAGAGCTCTGAGATTGTGAATAGTAGTGAATATACATGTCATGAGTGTCCCAATAACGTGGATTATTTTTACAGTTCGATATTCAAAGTACAAAGAGTAAAGAGCTATTTTCAAAAGAGCTATTTTCACGAGAGCTATTTTCAAAAAAGGTCACGATATAGTCTTTATGATTTAAATAGTAAACCCCTGTGCTAGTGTGAGATCTCCGTGAAAAGATTAGTAAAGCTAACAATTTTTCATCATAATTCTAAAGCTAAGACACTAACCAGTAGAATAGTATGGTATTGCGATTCCGCATGACATTAAAGAAACACAATATATTTTAAACCATTTTACTCCTACAGAAAAGGGTGGACCTGAATTCATAATTTCTATTTATAATAAGGGACCTACATAGGACAACGCAGGACTCGCCCAGCGTCCTGCGACCACTACTTGTTCTCACCACTCAACGCTACCGAGCCCAGCGTTTCTCTCTTAGAACAATAGAATCAATATAGTTTGGTCTCAAATTCTTATTGTTTTGCTCAAAACTAGGATGAATATGCACTCAAGTGCATAAGATACGGACGCCTGTTCACGCAATATTTCGTTAATTTAAAGAAAAAATTGGTCCTTTTAGGGTTGACGAGGCACGCTGATGGTCAGCGCTACGATTTCTTCAGGCGACAGATTCCTCGGAGGTTGAAATTCAAAATTTGTTGCACGAGACGAAAAGTGTCCTTATACAGGCAGAAATTATGTTCAAAAGTGGAGACTATCATGTACACGGAAATTAGAAAAAAATGATCCCGTGATTTTTTCACAATACATACATCAAATCTATACGAACTTGGGAAAATAGGCCTCAAAAATTGTGGCCACACTCATAGGCTCCAGTGACGAGACATAATTGAATTCCTAATGTTAAACCATATCTTCTCCGCTCAATAAATTCTAGACTTGATGAGTCTTGAGTAAGCTATGTATAAGTGCATTAGGATACGTTCATGAATTTGTAAGCTCAGCATGTGGTCCTGTAGGATGCCCTATAAGTCATGGAACTAACTCGAGCCAACCAGTATGAGAAATCCATATATGTAAACATCTTTAAATGAGGTAACACTTGTGGTAATAAATTATTTCAGATTGTTCCTCTAAGCCTCTAAAGAATGACCATGTGAGAGTAAGGTGAGCTACTAGCGCTGTACGCACACACTTCGCTGAGCGTGATGGTACACATGTTCAAGTCGGGAGCCTTTTGTGCCGAATGACCATGGCAATGTTGCCCTACGAGAGAATGACTGAGGTTTTAATGACCATGGCAATGTTGCCTTACGAGAGAATGACTGAGGTTTTAATGACCATGGCAATGTTGCTCTATGAGAAAACGACTGAGATTATAATGACTATGGCAATGTTGCTCTATGAGAAAACGACTGAGATTTCAATGACCATTGAAATACCGTACGAGAGAACGACTGAGATTTTATTGACTATGGCAATGTTGCCCAACGAGAGAACGATTGAGATGTTGAACCACGGTGCGAGTGTTAAGGGCTTAAGAAATTTAGTAGCTTCATTATGTTGAAAGTCAACTCAACTACCTTAATACAGCATATTTAAACCTTTTTTAGATAATTGTACGTAGTTTTATGCACACTTCTCTGTAGGCAAAATATCAAAAATCCGCCTTGCTTTTTATTGGCCATTGAAACTAAGTTCTACAAAACTGGTGATAGCGAAAATTTTATAGACGTTTTGAAAAAGTTGGTATCCAATATTTCCTATGTTTTATAATGGACTTCATCCACGGAAACTTTCATTGAACTGCTGATGGAGCTCGAAGGATTTCAAAACGTAATCGAAAAAGATGTGTAATTTTCCTCGCTGTTTGATTGTAAACGTCACACGTATTTTTAATTTGAACGAAATTGACGCGTGTTCCATCTAATTACCTCCAGTAATTGATACCGAGCGCTGCTCCCATTTTTGAGCTTTCGTTATACTGGAAAATGTGGCACAACTCGCTAAAAAAATACGTTCGAAAAAATGAACAGTTGATTCAAAGTCAAGGCATCGTCATCAACTTTCTTGTGAATTTGAACACATTTGAGAAGAGCCCTCATACTCCTTGGGATCAAATGTGTTCAGCGTGCACATGCCTGGATCTCAGAAGTGTCCGTGCCTGCTTGTATGATCGAGGTAATTATTTTCTGTGCCAGCGTGGAGATTTTCGTGAAAGAACTAGTAAAGATTAACAATTTTCAAATTTAAGTTCAGATTTGAAATTTTCATCAAACGATCAGTGCCGTAGATGTAAAACAAGCTAAAACTCTAGCATCCTTCGTCTGAACTTTTCCAGAGGCCAATCCTACCCAACATACTCGTAGCATCACTAGGAGGTAAAATTAGTAAATTTGGACCTACAGAGCAGCTGCCTCACCTCTTGGCTGAGCGCCCACATCTGCTGGGTGGACTGCACCCCCGACCTGAGGGCGGTCCAGGCCGACACCCACAGCGACACGTACCAAGTCCACACCGCCAGCACACGCTCTGCAACCGATGTTTTCATCTCAGTTCTATTTCATACATCTTAAATTCATGAAAGAAGAACTTATCTTGGTACTGGAAAGAACTTTGTCATGTCAATCAACTGAAATATAATATTATTCACCTAAGTGAGTGATACTACTCTGATATCTTAAATTGGGTGTCTTTACTTTGTAAAAATAAAAATTTATCTAGGTACTGGGAAGAACTTTGTCATGCTGGTGACGTAGCATCACTCTACCAAGCGAGTGATACAACTCTGATACCTAAAATTAAGTTTCTTTACTGCGTTGGAGGAGAACTTATCACAGTGATTGGAACAGATTTCTTGAGTCAATAACTTATTATCTCTCACCAAAGTCGCGCTCTCTAATATCTCATAACGAAGGTCGGTACTCTAACGCATGCGTTTTGGTTAACACTTATGCATCATATACTGTCACATACTTTTTGAGTGCAACTTTTACCGAACTCACTCACTAACGTCGGGGAGCAAATTACAGGGTCCAAAATACCGGCGTACCCAAGGGATTCAGAATTTTGGTCAATATCCGATTTTTATTCGTCTTCGATGGGGCAAGTGTAGTTAAAAAAACGAACAAATCACTACAGATAGAAATTTATATCATCATGTCCTTCGTAAGCTATGATTTGAATACCTAGAAGAGATCGGCAATGTTCAGTTTATGCCCAAAATTGCTGTTTCCAAAATTTGTTCAGTCGCTGCAATATGTGTTCACAGCACGATTCTCTATCACCGATACTTTAATTCCGGGTGATACATACGTCATTATGAAATCAGCAGAGATACCTTATCGAATTATCTATGCAGTGCCAGTAAACATTATTTTACCTGATAAACATAGAACGTACACATAATGAGGCGCCAACAATCAGCTTCAGAAAATATTACGATGGCGGTTAACCAGGAAGTTCAAGCTCGATAGTCTGCGTTCGTTTCTCTCCTTAGGGTTGAACTTAATGAACGCCTATGGGTAACGATGTTAATAAGAATTCGTTCTCATTTATCTCTTAATCAAATATAACTTTGCTTTATGATTCATGGTTATTCCAACCCCATCATAATTCCCCTCAGGGACACGCGGTTCTCCTCAGGGGCACGCGGTTCTCCTCAGGGGCACGCGGTTTTAAGAAACATGCTGTCTCAAACCTTTCAACGTGGCATCTATCAAGCAGTAAAAATTTGGACAAAGAACTATTATCAAGAGTAATCATGTCGTCAACGGAAATGTTAGATCACTGCTGGCTGACTCTCACCGTAGACTTTAACGATGATAGCGAAGGCCCAATCATACTTTTGTATCAGCCAGTTGATTGTAGAATCGATGGTGGTGATGAACTTATCTAAGTAGATTACCGCTGTCTCGAACAGGCGCATCAATCGAATTGAAATGCAATCGAACCACTGAAAAGAAACGAAGGTTCGATTAGCGCATGCAATACATTTCATGGCGTCTTGTCAAATTACTTTAACTCAAACTAGTTTCTTCATAAATCAGTCATGTGAGTTAATAACTACAAGGTAACTATGCAATTAAAATAGCATTGTTATCTGTGAAAGTTATTGGTTTCAAAATCGGGTGCCTCAATAAGACTTTTTGGGACTTTAACAAGAGTGGAATAACTATCATGTCAAACTGAGAAATTTTCAATTCATAACATGGGCGGGAAATAAATCTTATCAAAATTTCCGACAGTAAGAAACTATTAGACACTTTTTTCAAGCCATTGGCATTTTTACTTGCCCTGCAATCTAGGAAATGGAACGCCATCAAACTAATCAATTTAGGTGACCAACTTAACTTAACTGCATTAAAGTGGTAAGGATTATCTGTTTATCTTCATCGCGTGATTTCATCGGATTTAGGTCCAATTAAGCAACTGTGAACATAATCTGCACTCATAAAACGATAAGACGCTGACGTAGACATTACGAAGACGTAAAAACGATGCAGAGCAAACCACTCCAGAGCAAACCGCTCCAGAGCAAACCACTCCAGAGTAAACCGCTCCAGAGCAAACCACTCCAGAGCAAACCGCTCCAGAGCACACGGATTCAGGGTAAGCCACTTCAGGGTAAACTGCTTCAGGGTAAAACCATATGAAATTAAACAAGGCACGTAGAGTAAGAAGTACTACAAGAAGAAACAATCACGGCACACGTCATTGAAGGCCTGAGAGGAAGGCCTACCCTGATTCAGTTTGTATGCTGAATTGCTCGATTTATTGTACACTGCAATGGCGGAAGTGGTGAAAGCAAGATTATAATAATAATAATAATGCTTACTATGGAAACCAGAATTTTAAAAAACTCTACGAAACAGCACTGAATTATAGATGACTTTGTGTTTCTTTATTTAAGAATCAGAATGGTTGGAAGTTTCTGCACTACCTCACTACGATTGATCACGAAGAATTCGTGATCAATCGTACATTTTAGCATCAACTGCTGTAAAACGATGGGATACAACATAAATACACCAATGTTGTTCACTGCAGACACTGGAAAAATTGACACGTTATTTATTAGTCGTGTCTCAAGTTAAGAGGCGCACCAGCGCTGAGCAGCCTTCATTCCTGTCTCAGTGACCAGCCAGAGCGCGCTTGGCAACAGGGATGAGAGGGTACAGGACATGACCCTAGTGTGACCTTGCGTCTCATATCCACATTCTGGGCTTTACTGAAACACATCCCTACCGAAATTTGCTTTCTATTCACACACTGACCTCAAAATAGTGGGTAAGCGTAGAACTGAATTGTGCATGACTTTCTTCACGCATAACAGGTCAAAAATTTAAATGGTTTCGGACGGGAAATAGTTTCACCCGAATTGAGTCAACGCAGAATAATTAGCTATGTTCTTATTCAGGTACATTGTGACGGGTGAGTTTCTGTGGAATATCTAAGCATCAAGTGTTCTTGTTAACATATGTGTATGTGCGAGCTCTTAAGTCTCTCTGGTGACGATGTTCATACCGACAACAGAGCTTTTATGAGCCTTCAAAACCACAAAAATAATACATAGTTCTACAGTAGCAATGCATCACGTTAAAATACAAGAATACGGGAGCTTTTGCTTGATACGATTTAAAATTCTCATTGCAAACGCCATATATCTGAGATGATCATATCTTTTAAATTTCTAATACATTTTAGCTCGGTCCTCCCCTCTTTCGTTACGAGTTATTAATAATACGCGTGACTTTCAAGTTATTTATATTGTCTATGATGGTAACCTGAAGTTGAGCAGCGCTCTAAGAATAGTTTTGCCTGTCAGATTGCACAAGAGCTCACAAGTGCGTTGAACTTGAATACAGGCGCACCGCTGGGACCCATGAAGCAGTCCCTGAACCGAAGCTATATCTCATGTCCCCAGGGTGAGCACGTGTCACCATCGTGAGGAATCACCTCTTCAGGCCTTCAAGGGCGACGTGGCAAAACGCTAATATGATTTATTCATTAATTTTTTAATTCGATCATTTGACGGGTATTTGTCTTAGAGCAATGACCAACGTGTTCAGATCCCATAACTGTCTTGACCTATGTTCACACGACAGATAAGTGGTCAACCCTACGTTCATGTTCTGAACATGTGATTGACATGAGTACGTGCACGCTCTGTACACGTGACCTACCTGTGTGAAGTCACCTACACGTTCTAAGCTCGCATCACATCCCATAGACAAAATTATTTCAATTTTTTTTCGAAAATACCTTATTTTATCTCCCATGTAGAGGAAAAGAGAAGGAATTACTCGTCGCTGAACAGCAGCAATGGTTTCGTGTCACGCAGTAGGGTAGAAAATTTTCCAAGCAATGGGATACTTCCAAGACAAAATTGAATGTCCGGAGAAAATTATTGTGCACATTTATAATAAGGCCGCGTACCGCCGTGTCCACCAATTGGACAGGCCACCATCGCTGACTTTTTGAACATTCCTAGCGAGGGCATGAACAATCGGGCCTAAAGTTATGTTCTCCCGAACCGAAAACTGAACTTTAGAGGCCATGACAGGAAGGTTTGCTCCTTCCGTATGTTCCTTTTGTATTTCACAACTTGCGTAACCAATTTCACAACTTACATGACTAATTTCCCAACTTACATAACCAATTATGCCTAGAAAGTATAGCCCGCTGAGCACACATCCTCTGGAAGAAACGACCTCATCGATTAAACATATTTCATGACTTGTATTTCTTTCATTTCTCACGATTAGCTCTGCTGTCAAACCCATTAATTTAATTGTTTTTGATTGATCTTATGCTACGCCTACATATGTACCTTTTCTCTACTTTTCCTGTCTTATAAAATACTTCGTAGCTTGTGTAAGTGAATTTCCATTGCGTTTCCAACACGAAATCAATAAGCTGCGTGGTATCATTAGAACATCAGGGATCAGAGGTGCAGACTCGTGAGGAGGAGGAGGGCATTGGGTTCGGACGGGGGCAGCCACGGACCTCCTCAGTGCTGTCTGTACTCTTATCAATGGAGTCTTTTTTCGCCTAGCAACAGCGGCAGAGGAGTTTCAATGTTGCCGTTTGCCGGTAAGCGTAACCATTGGAAGCTAACATGCCAATTACTTGTGGGTACACCAATCACTCACGAGTCCACCAATCACTCACAGGTACGCCAATCCCTCACGTGTACGCCAATCACTCACGAGTACGCCAATCACTCATGAGTACGGCATTCACTCCCGGGTACGCCAATCACTCACGAGTACGCCAATCACTCGCAGGTACGCCAATCACTCCCGAGTACGCCAATCACTCCCGGGTACGCCAATCACTCACGAGTCCACCAATTACTCACAGGTACGCCAATCACTCCCGGGTACGCCAATCACTCACGAGTCCACCAATCACTCACAGGTACGCCAATCACTCCCGGGTATGCCAATCACTCCCGAGTATATTACGGAGGGTTTCGTAGCTACTAGCTCCCAGAAGGCAAAACATCTCCAACCATATTCAGAGCGATGCAATTTCACTTGCTCTCAATACACATGTTTCAACTACCGAACGTTCTCATAGCTATCATTTATACATAAAAATTATGCCTGCTCCTCAAAGTGAATTAAGCTTAATAAAAATAATGCAACAAATTAATCCATATGTATAAAGATTTTGGATTTTATGTTATGTATGTATGGTTGAAGAGTTTTTCGCAACGTATATTCATTCATTAGTTCTTGGATCCATTTTGCTAAAACTCATCCGAAAACTCGAATCCAACACTTTTTCAAAAGTTTTTCCGTAATCGTAGCTCAAATATGTTTTAAAGACATAGCATTAAATTAAACTAGACGCAGGGTCACTGAGACTCAATTTTGTGTTGAGAGCCCATAGAATGTGGCAAGTTCCTTCTATATCTACCAGACCTGAGAGTGGCACGCTGTAGTCGTGTATCTCTGTCCGAACAAATGATGTTTTAAAATCCGTAATGGATAAACTTTCTCCTAAGGGAGTCCACTCAATGGTGTCTTTATGAACAATTGCAAAATATTTATCCCATCGGATCTCAGGAGTTTGAAATACCTCAGCCACTCCCATACAAACTGCTGGTTTTGTGTTTCTGTACTCATCGTGAAAACTAAACTCTCCATTCCTTTTCTTCAGTCCTATCCGGTTCCGGTTTTGTTAATTCGATCTTCAAACGTCTCATTTTTTACAATTCTGAATATGTTGAAATACGATGTTAGGAGTCGACTTTATTTTTGCGTTTTAATTCAGGTCGATGTCCCTTATCGGATTCAATATTATTAAATACCAATTGAAAACTTTCTCTCATTCATTGATTGTTAAGATATCTGTCTTTGCCCTGAATCAACTTCTACGATGCACCTATGTAGGTTGCTGCCCTCTGAATTCCTTTCAGATTTCGTCTACAATAATAATATTATTTAGTTTGAGCTTAGAAACGATATTGAAGTATGAAAACATATGTATTTTTTGAGCTCCAGTTACTTTTCGATCGATTTATAACATCATGCTTCCTAACTTCACAGTATACGGAATATTATACAGTGATATAATGCCGTGCTTCTCTACCCAGCACCTAGTCCATGTCTCTAATACTGCTGTATTTCCACACGCATTGCATAAATAAGAGCAGAGGTACTTCCAACAGACGACTCCTAAGTTTACCCATTTTCTCAATGGTTATCAAGCAAATAGAATGTAGATTCAGGATGTAAAAGTGAGTGAAAAGGTGTTTCTAGTATGTATATTTCTGAGCTTGAATGACCTGTTGGCACTTCATACATTGAGCCTGCGTCAAGTGATAGTTCTATTCGTGCCTCTGTCACGACTCAAGACTCACGATTTCAGTATCAAACCTGTTCAAACTCTAACAGAGAGCTCTAGGAACTTAGTAGAAGAACTCTAGCCCTTTAACACGTTTTTTGAGACGATGCATTTTTTTCTAGGGGGTAAATGGTCACATCGCAGAAAACGCATTGGACTAGACGGGGCACTCACCCATTCAAGCGTCCTGTAGACATACTCCAAGGACTGCTCCAGCAAACTGTCAAGTTTGTACACGAGGTTCAGGAACCATGCCGGCCAGGGTACAGTGTGAACCACCGTCTCCAGCAGCGACAGCTGGAACTGTGGTAACATCCAAATTTTATATTTCGTATTTTGTTAGTTAGTGTTAAGCTCCCTAGCCACATGCAATGGTTTCTCAGCTATACTGCTCTTAAATTCTAACGTTAAGCAAAACACTAAACCACAAACACAGCTGCAAGTTGCTGGATCCCTCAGTAAGTGAAATTACAGATTTACTATAAAGAATACAAAAACGTTACTTCAAGGTACCTATTCACATAACTACAAGCTGTGCCACCCTGGAAAACAGTGTGGGAAAGACTTTTATCATGACCTCATGCACAACATAAACCACTTGTACCTTAGGTCGTTCAATTCCGAATTTTGCTATAACAATTACATTTTATTATACAAAAATAATACTCAGGAGGTCGTACTGATGTGATAAGATAGGGTTCTTGCTATCGCTAGGGCTTATGGTTCCCACTAGAACCTATGTGATAATGCCAGATTGTGGGAGAAAATTTATTTAGCGTCCCTGATAATGAGTTCGTGTCTTCGTTAGTGATATAACAGCCCGAATTTCTGTTAAATAATCGGCGCTTGCTCATTACTCGAACGTAATTGAGAAAATCGCTGACCATGACTCGGTATGAAGAAAAGGGAAAAACTGTTCGACAAACTAGCCATCGCATTTCATGTCTGAAAACAGGAAAGAAGTCAAGGAATGAATTATGGTCATGGTTGAATATAACATGTGCATTAGTATGCAATCAATATTGATATTAGAAAGGAGTATCATGGTTAAATACCACCTGCATAAGCAGTAGATTCGAACTATGCACTGTACACCCAACTGTTCCCAGTTGAATGACGAAGCTGTCAATAAGTCCTCTCAGCACGAGCGTAGCATGAAGTTTCACTCGACATATGTTGAGCAGTTTCGGACAATAATGGAAATATAGTCCCCTGAAAATCTTTTCATTTAAATTTCAAGGTGCGTTTCTTTCGAGAGAGCTTTTGGATGCAAAGGCCAACAATGAAACCCATAGAACCAGACTGATTTTGCTGGAATTAGCGAACTAAAATAGTCAGCCATGCGCCACACATTTTGGCTGCTTAAACTGGCTAATTCACTCATATAATCTGACCGACTTTACCATGCATTTACAGAAATGAAGTATATTTTTAGTCATTGAGGACTGACTAACGGTTTACGATCACGCCTGATTCCCCCACATCAATAATATGTAAGAAGAAAATGACCCACACTTATTCATTGGTTACTTAAATTGACGAGGATCTTTTATAATACATCCATTTCAAGGAATGTTTAAACCAATCACGGAATTTTTCAATAAATTTTATGACTTCCCGAAAGATATTGCCTCCCCTATTCAGACAACAAAAAATTACAAAGTATTTAAAATGAGAACTAACGTCTATAAAATATATCCTCGATATAGAAAAATAAGCATTCTAATAATATATGACAATTTGTCACCATATAAGCTACATCAGCATTTGCACGAGGAACACAGGTGCCATTCTAAGAGGCAACTTCCAATACGAATAGCTTGTGAGATGATAACTTTTTTCTCAGCAGTTGAGTAGAAGTAAGCAAATAACTCACCAGTACTATGGTGAAGATCGCCTCCACGACTCGGTATTGTCTGGCTTTTTCCGTCTGTGTTTTGGCGATTGTGTATCCATCTTTTAAGACAGGGTTCGTCTCCAGCCAGGTAACAGTTTTGAGAGACCAGATGTCTAGGCTGTTATGAGAGCTCTCTCGGGCCCGCTTGGTTGTGTTTGTGGAGCCATTCGAGACGGTCGTCGTTATGGTGGTTTCAGTCATCTTTGGTACCTGCAGGAATTCAATACAAGGCAGCTAGTGAGTTCATTTCTTCAATAATGAACAGCGTATTCTAAGTTTTTTTGAGAGAGTCCTGTCGATCATGTTACAGCTGTTTCGGGATGAGAGTAATTTTTTTCATAGATAGTACTGTACATGGACAACTGGAAACGCAAATTTCAGTCAATATACGAGTGCTCTCAGCTTCCCAATACGTGGAGAAATAATTATCTAAAGCTGGACCATCGAAGGAGATTTGAAGTTTATACAAAATTAACAACTCGAAGAGGAGTGTTTTACCCTGGTGATCAAAACACAATGAGTTGGTTTTATATTAACCAGCAGATTCCCAGTTCATTGGAGTTGTATGAAAATTTTAGCATATTCCACCGGGAAAATATACAACAGCAGAAATTATAAATGAGTTGGGATTGTAAAAATTTTAATTAAAGCTATGGAACGAATATCGTATCGAGTACGCATCACATTCACTAATTTTGTGAAGACAATTCACTATATCTAATCATCACATAGTTGTATATTGAAATTTATAGGAAAACGTGGTAGCTCACCACGTTTATCATAACACACAAGTTACTAAAAGCAGATTTAAGAAAATCAGAATCCAGGAGACTACCTAAAAGGAGAGAGTTCATCACGCCCTATGCTGCAGTGTAACTCACAATTTTGGCAAGGAAGTCACCTCAGTCGCTCGCGTCTCGCACCACAATGACTGGGTCCTAGAGCCGGCAACCGTATATGTAAGGTCGGTGCCGCGGCCGCTGCTGCCACTGCGGATACAGAAGACTCGTTGTGGCAGCCAGTCCGGCTTTAGAAGATAAGGCTTGAGGAATTAACATTCATTGGTTACAACACGTAGGAAATAGAACGCATAGGGTACATAGGTCACTGATTATGAATCATTGGTATTAGGTGAATCTATGATAAAAAGCACGACTGAGCTATCAAGGTATAATTACATGAGTCACCGTTCGTGTAAATGAATCAATGGAATCTTAGTTTCTAAAGAAGTGGGGCCGTTATTAAAACGACTGGGGTCAATAATTCTTGCCATAGTACACTGCATACATTGGGTTTAAAAATATAAATTGGATGCACCGTTACGTTGCCCTCGCCATGGCAAAGCAAGCTCACAAATTACTTACTGCTCAAAACCGTAGTGAAAGTTTAATGTTCAAGAAAATTTATCATTTAATCCAGGGATGCATGAATATGTTTATGCATGAAAATTGGTGGTGATAGAAAGGGCCTCTTATTGATTTTTAAATAATTTTTGGCATTGTTGTGAATAATGACAAAAAATATCGCGAACATAACACCCGTTTCAGGGAAGAATTAGCTCAAACTTCATCATTGTGTGTTAGAAATTTCAATGTACTACACCGTTTTAAAAATTAGTGTCATACAAGATTATCGATTTCAAATCTAAACATGAAAACATTAACTGATTACGTTGTAAACTGAGGTCGTCTGAGGTGTAAAGTCAACCTAGTTAATTTACACACTTTAGCAGTCCGACTCCGCTATGATAATGTTTATCACTCAAGTACTGTAAGAACAAGACATTTGAAAATTCCATATCTTCAATTCCCATTTTGCACTTAGGTTTTATTGGAAATTTACAGCGTTTGATTTCTCTTTTCCGCTTCACCTCGGCGAAGAGCAAGAGGCGGACGATGCTCGTGGCGGAAGACGGGCCTGTTTTGCACTGCGGCCTCACCGAAATTCTGAGATAGAAACAAGTTGGGCTGAACTCGCCAACACCGCACCACCTCCGCATTTTATAATCCCGACAAGTTTTCTGCTTACTCACTCATTTGGCTGACTTCAGATTTTGTGAAGCAATGTGAACCTTGTATAGTAATAACTCGATGTTATTGCAGTTCTCCATGAGTGGCTGCAACGAGGCAAAAGGGTATGCTATCCAACCGAAAGTTTCCAGTTGGATAGGATTCAACATTCAGAGCAATGGGTGAGAATCCAAAGGTACTTAAGGTATCATTGCAATTTTGATAAATATATTGAGAAATTCTATAAGCTGCAAGCTCTGCAACCGTTCGGGGGGCCATTTTACCTTTAGAAAAGTAGCGTCGTTGCAGGAAACGTGCTAAGGCATCAAGAAAAGTGCGCCTCCATTTCGTACCAGAGTCATCATTCGCCTTTGATGCAGTCACGCAGGATGAGGTGGCGTAGGCCTAGTGCTGATGCACGTGTTCAACCTGTGGTACCAGTTCCCATCCTAGCACTCAAGGTCACTTCTCACCTGATCTGCACAACCTCCGACAGGAATTTAACGGCACGTTGCTCGCAGTTTGACTTCCTTTAAATAATTTCGTAGAAAACGGCTCCATTGTTGAGCACGAGATGGCTTGTGCTGATTTTAATTGCGTCGGACAAGATAATAAATGAGTTTGAAATTATGAGTTCTGCAATTGTCTGCGCGAAATGCTGCCATACTAAATCTAACGGTGAAAAAAGAAACCTGGAGGATCTTCGATAATATAAAAAAATTTGAAGCCAATGTTCTCTAGAAAACTATAAATTAGCAGTGCAATGAAGAATTCTCAGAAATAGTTTGTATTTTAGTGTAGCAGTTGTTTGGTTTTGCAAACTCAGGTCATTTGACGTTCATTCCCCTCAGCGCACCACGTCGACTAACTCCCTACTCCAAAAACTCTGAAAAAAAACGCCTGCGTAACTTATGCTCATGGCAAATAAAAAATTTGCTAGTGTGCATGAACGAATAAGTTGGAATATTGTGCAAACATATACTTTTTTTCATGAAAGGATAATTAATAGAATTAACTCGATGTAAATGTTTCATCGTTTATTAAGAAATTAAATAAAATAGACATCGCATCATCGTCATAACTTTCTAGTTAGGTTGAGTTTCCTTGGGAACTGAACATCTCACTGAGGTGAAAGTGTAAAACACACAAACTCGTTCCTGTTGTTAACGACTGATGGCCCTCTGGTATACCTCTGACAGTTTTAGATCGTTCTGAACCTTGCTCTTTGTACCCACACATCTGAAGTCTAAATTGAGCTCAGGTCCCCATATCGATAACATTCTCACTATAATTTTATCGTTGGAAATTAAAATGATAATCCTGCCTTTATTTTTCAGACATTTTATCAACCTGAAAATGGTCCGGAATTCCAGTCGTCTTTATTTATATGGACTTGCTTTTGTGATTCGTAAGCAGTAAAAGCATGATTCTTAAAAACACATTAGTATGAGCCTAACGTGTAGCTCACCGCACACGCCCGTTGCTGACCTAATTTACGAAGGTTGGAGACGTATTCCCGATTTATCGCCGTGCCCTGTTGGGAATAATGAATAATTTTTCAATGAGAGCATTAGTTCACTAGATGTTTTACATCTTAGCGGTAAAAGTATCAAGTTTAAAGATGGCGCTAGCATTGACATGCGTACGTTGCTGAGCCTCTTCGCTGAAAAATACTCAAACATCGTAGACCGGTGTATCAAAATTGAAATATTTTTCATGAATAACCTAAATTTGCACTAAAAAATAACTGTTCATTTACGTTTTATAATTTTACGAATTCGCAAATATTTTCTTGAGTTGGATTAAAAATGATGACAGATTTAAATCTCTATATTTGACACGTCCCCACACCATAAATCAGCCTCGCAATTCTTTTTTTAATCATTTCACATGTTTTCTCTTGTAGATGAGGTTATGACATGCATGCTCTAACATGGGAAATATTTCTAAATTTGTGGCACCAGATACATATGAGACATTATGCTACCAAAAATGTTCTTCCTCAGCGTCTGAATGAATTTGTTTTTAAGATAACATTTCAACTCAACCTGAGTCATTCTCTTAGCTGGCACAACGCAGGAGACTACAAGTGTAGCTGGTCTGTAGTGCAAAAATTTCTGCAAGATCGTGTTTAGCTGTATCATTAAATCATTAACAGACTTGTACAGCTTTACCTTTGCAAGGCAAATTTCATTCGCACAAGAAGAATAATTCTCTCTGTAAAATTGGTTTTTCGGTGAATCTATAGCTCAAAAGGCATTTTTTCACGCAAATCCTGAGAAATAATGACGTCAGTGCGTGAGAGTATTACATGAGATGCCGCTGCTCAGCCATGTAGTCGCGGACGCGCGACTTAATAACTCAGTGACCGGCAGCATCACCAAGCTATCGTACGGCAGCATCACCAAGCTATCGTACCTACAAGTTCGGACTTTGCCCCCCGGTGCCTGAGAGGCGCGCCTCACGTCTACCCAGCGTCCCAGCACGTCACCGCAGACGCACGTTCACGGCTAGTGCATAATCTCATGTGCACAAGGTTACCCGGGAGTCACTACGCTATTTATAGCTATTTGAAAGTATGCATCCAAGGAAAAATTCTACTTTATCTTGATGAATAATATTCAGCCAGTTTTAAAAGTATATAAAAATCGCGAAGTTGGATCACTTTCCTTTCATCTCTGAGCTCTGCCATAAGGCTCCCTGCATACTTGAGAGGTCCAGGATTTATTTGAGCCGCCTAAAAAATGTATGGTGGTGGGTTGATTTCAGTGATCTTATGTGAAGCTTGTTTGTTTGTTATAAGACCTTAACAGCACCAGCACTCCATTAATGTGAAAGGCCAATTTTCAACTCCAACCACTCTTTTGAAAGAAAAATAAACTATACTGCGATAGTCCTCTGATATTTTATTTCTCCGTGTTAAACGAACAGAAGCCTTTAGTTGCTTTTAATAATCACGGCAAGATAATGCCTTGATCGAAACACTTCAAATCAATTCTCGTAAAACATAATATGTTCATGGTTCTCATGGTTCCCGTGATCCACAGATCAACCAGACCGTCAGAAAAGATTTCAATTTACATTATACATTTTACAACGGACCTTTTTGGCATGTTAGTTCAGAATTTGGCGAATATATTGTAAGAATACATCCAATAAAACTGCAGGGGTAAATCGTACGATGCACTGTGAAGAAACTTTGCTGTATGCAGAACTGAGGCATTGATATGTTCAGTTTCATAACCACGGAGCTGGGCAGCGCTACTTTGAAATGTAGCGGCCGCTACATTTCACAGTAGCGCTGCCCACCTCTGCATAACCATATTTGCAGGCAGTCTTCGAAAATATCTCGCTTGGGTGAGTTGCTTTCTACCGAAGTATTTCATCGAATAAGCGATTTTCATTTGCAGGACAATGAACGATTGGAAAATTGATTCACGATGATCTTACCAGGCCCCACGATTACATTATTTATAAAATTTATAGTAGCAGAGTAACTCTTGCATGAGAAGAAAGGGCAGCACCTGATAATCACGCTGCTCTGCAGAATACAATAAAATTTTAAATTCATATCAACTGCTCTCTATATCCTAACAATGATGCAGCAAAAGGCAGCAAAGAAGCAAATTTAAATGATCTAACCTAAAAGTCTCGAGTTTGATGTTTATCAAAACACACATCGTTTGTAATTTGTGCATCTTACAAGACCGTGTCGGTGTTCCAGCACCCAGACGCTTCTTATTAATTACGTCCTGACGGGAGCGATGAAAAGACAAAGTTGATGTGAAAGGGGCCTCGTAAAAAAAATATTGCAGATTTACCCACGTATTAATTAAGCTTATCTACTGAATGTCTGCATTTGCATTTTATTGTTATTGATGTCACCTAAGATTGATCTGATAACGAAATCTTGACCAATTTATCATATAATGTAAATTTAAATCCCCGAACTCATTCGTTAAATGAACCGAACTAACTGCCTGAAGTAAGGTTTTCTTAATCTGTTGTTAAGAAATACTAAACGATCACAAGGAAATATTTTACTAGGAATACTTTCAAAAAGCTATTTGGGACACAGAAATACCCGAAACTGGTAGAGGTAAAAACAATAAGCTAAAATAGATATTTGAAATGTTGTCATAACTCATCTTATAAAACTCAGATTTTGTGCCAAAATATACAAGTATATGTACGGGTAATTTATATTTTACTTGAAAGATGTGGACCTGGGAACCGAAAAAAACTAAAATAAATAGAAGCATTGTCAGTAAGAGTCTAGACTTTCCTACTTTAACATAGCATAAAGAAACATCCTGAGTCAGTTGGACTCCGGCATGTAGGCCACATCCTGTTCCATCTCTTATCAACTCACACTCACCGATTCCACTTATCATCTGATTCTCCTATTGAGCTTAGTCAGTTTGTTTTGTACTATACTCTAGCATACCAAATGATAATTTCAAATAAACTCACTCCTTCCGCCGTGAATGGGAGGGAATACAAACAAACGCTCATTTTATGCTAAAACTAGCTGGTAGTGATAGGAAAAACTCGTGTTTTTTCATGTCTTATAAGTAACAATTATTAGTCCCGAAGATTCATAGGTTAGTATAATTCTATGGCTTTAGCTTTTTAATGGGAGAAACATGTTGAACGGATGAAATAAACCTTAAAGTGACATGTATCTACGGAGGTGATTACTGTACTTAACAAATGTTATAACTAGCCTTATTTAGCTAAAAGAATTAAAGTATCGAAGTTATTCTGTCTGCGTTAACAGTAGAATAATGCAGTTCGAGAAGATGAAATTATAACTTCATCAACAGAGGGATTCTGCTCTCCATATTAGAAATAAATACATCCGCTTAGACTCTAGACACAGTGGTGCAGTACAGACTGCCCAAGCTTTTTAGCGACCATATATGTAGCTTGAAAACACTCGCTATGCCTGCCTAGCGAGAAGCTGAAGTCTGTCTACAGGTCAACTTCTCATGCTGCTAGTGCATTTATCAATGGATGCTGGATGTAGATAAGAACTACTCCGTCTGTGACTCGTTAGGTCACTGTTGGTAAGTTACACTATACGTACAAGTTAAATTCACTGAGCAACAAAAAATGTAACAGATATCCGCTTTTTATTCGCATTGAGTTTCTAAAAACGTTTGGCTCTAATAACAGCTCGCCATCACTGTATAGTTTTCATGTTGTTACTGAGTATTCCAGTTCAAATTAAAAAAAATACATCTAGACATTTCATTTTGAGTAGCACATATATATGTATAAACAGGGTGGCCCAAAATTAAGATGCCCTTTCGTGAAATTGTGTCCTAAACATTTGATAACGTATCAGTGAGGGTACCTTGCTTTTGGGTCACCCTGTACAATACTAGACCACCCGTGAGCCATTAGGTCACTGTTGTAAGTTATAGTTATAAATCAGAAGTTAAATTCTTTGAAGGACATGTGTTACACTTTTGTATTTGTTATTTTTATTTATTTTCCAATTTTCCTGAAGAGCGACGTTTCGATCCTGCCTTGGTGGCATTGAGTATTATCCTCAGGTTCAGCCTCGAATATTGGCCTTTTCACTCCAAGGAGAACATTATCTGACGGAATTTGAACGCGCCTTCCCATCTTTCCTGTGTAAACTATGTCCTCTCTCCCTTTTTTTCTCTCTTGTAACAATACTTATGGGGGAATGAGAGGTAATAGCAAGTGAAAAATGGACTTTTACAAATGCTTCTATCCACGATACTGAATATTATCTCATTCTGATTATAACACACAAAGCAAACGAAGAAAGGGGTATACCAGACTTTAAGTATTGCTATTTATTCAGACGTATAAGTGTTTACATTCTCAACTTAAAGACAACAAACACCCCAGAAGCGTGAGATATGATGAGCCTCTCACTGCACAAGTACATTAATTATTTTTAAAACTCCAGCCTATTCATAAATTGGAAAGTATGATGGCTCAACACTAATATAATTACTGCCATAGTCATTGCTATATAAATTACAGTTTTAAATTTTTGAATACCTCATTGGGTAAAAGTGATTGAAAAACTATTCTTCTCAAATTTGGTCCAAAAGCATTTTCTCGCTAGGAAAACAACTTAAGTCTCCACTCTTCCCTCGCAGGAGTCAATTAATTTGGCCAGCCGAGTGACCGAAGGCCAGGATCTCTAAAGTGAAAGCGACCCAAGGCTTGCCTGTTTCTCCAGCTTGAAAAATTTAGGCGTGCTCTGAATCTGGGCATCTTGGCGTTGACTTTGTTACTTTTGACAAGAAACAACACCAAAAAATATTGAATTCTAAGGCTGTTCTTTCTCAGTTGAGTGTAGTAGGCGTTTGCCTACACAGTTTTTCTCCTGAGAATATATCGAACTATCGATTCAAATATCAAGCATTGACGCTTAAAATCAATTTATTTTAATTATCTCAAACCATCACTACGTTACTCAGGTTCTGCAATTTACCCGCCAAGAGCAATTAATTAGTAGTCATAACTTCATCAACTGAGCCAGGACCTAGAAGTGCTCGGTGACATTTCACTGAGTCTCAGTGCAGGACGCAGGACCCAGCCGCTGGCAGCCCAGACCCGCTGGCAGCCCAGACCCAGCCGCTGGCAGCCCAGACCCAGCCGCTGGCAGCCCAGACCCGCTCGCAGGCAGGTCCCAGAATTGAAGTGACCACTGACCACTTCCTGCAATCCCGCAGACTCTCCGTCCGCTCAGAAGCGGGTCATTCGTGAGGTGTACGTGGACTTTGGTACACAGTCAGGCACGTAACTAAAAATACATTTATGGTCTTATGAGCGGTCATTTAGATAAGACTTGCAAAGCTAAGACTTCAAAGATTTATTGAAAATATGAGAGAACGATTAACGTCAGAACAGAATAGATGATTATGATACAATACAAGTCTATCCTGAAATAAAATAAGTTTATGAATAGATGATTCTGACACAACATTAGTCTATCCTGAAATCAAATAAGTTTTAAATGTACAATGAACTTAGGATGAGAAGACGATCGATCGTTAATTGAGTGTAGACTAAGTGCAAATTAATTAAATGCTCTAATTTAAATTTAATTATAAATAAGTTTAATCACACCCTTATGCCACCCAAATTAACACTCATAGTTCAATAATAATAAGTTATTAACAGAAAACTAAAAAATCTTTATTGGAACAGATAAAGAACAAGAAAAATAAATATTGAATGAAACTAAAACTCGTCTGAAAGAGAACCCCTGAAAGTTTGGCTTGCAGAGGGAGCAGAGGCCGTCTCTCCTTCTAGAACTTGCAGATGCTAAATAAACAGAACAGCCTGCGAGCTGAATGTAATATTGCTCGACATGGACGTTAGCCGCAGGCCAATGAAAGAAATGAAATTGAATGCTTGGAAAATCCACTAAAAGTTAAATATGAAAGTGCTTCACATAAAAAGTAATCCTGTAACCTAGATTTTCAGTTTCTGGTAGGACTTGCATTTTTATCTTGGCCTCTGCCAAGAATGCAATAATATTAGACAATTTTCTCCGTATTTGCTGTGAGTTGAAAAACCTGTGAATAATTTTCGTGTCAGGTACGCAAACGTTAGCAGGTTTTACAGCACCCTTCATTAATCCAAACAAATTCTCAGTTATCGCTCGATCATGTCAAAATTATTGTCAACCTAAATTTAAGAAATCCTTACAGGTCCCTAATTACTCGTATAAGTATGCTCAACATTGTGAGAAAATTTTAGAGTTCTCTTTCTTTTAGCTTTCTCACGAGGTGGAGCGTATAAAGCATGGTCGATATGTTCCAGATATGCTATGTTCAAGTTAAACCGCCAGTCGTCACTCTGTTGAGATGAACTTAATGTAATTTCCTTTGCAATCTGAAGCTATCGTCGACGGCTAGCAGCTCCTCTACTGTCCAGCTGCGGCAACACAACTTCCCTTATCGCCACTGCCTGCTAGAAAATCGCCTAGCGAGTTAACAATCACAATAATAAGGTTCAATGATATTTGCACGTTAAATAAGTGAAGTTGTACATAGTTATCCTGATGCAGCCTCTCATTGTAAATGCGTGTATGTGATTTATTTCGGAGTAAACAATCTATTGTTCGTTTCTTTCTTTTTTGCTTCTTGGTACCTCTGTGGCATGTAGCGGATACCCAAGAGTTATTGCTATATTTAGTACCGTCTAAATTATTGAGTAAGAATGCTGTGCGCATTCATAAGAAAACTCAAACTTCATCGTTGATAGCAAATGCAACATGCACCATTTAAGCTCCATGGCGTACTGGTAGCGTGATGGCCTCGTAACCGNGATTCTGAGGCTGCTGATGTAACGGGGAAGCTGTAAGAGGGAAAACTTTTACCCAAATTGGTAAACAACTGTGCGAAGTAATACGTGTCCCCTGAGTCAAAATCTCATAGATTGAATACATGGAGTCGAAAATATTCAAAGCAAATCAAAATCTTCAAAAGACAAGTTTGCCAAACCTGCATGACGAAAATCTAAATTTTGTCATTTTAAAATTGTTACTGCTTCAAAAATCTTTTATGAATAAAATTAGAAAAAAATTGTTTGATTTGAACGATGACTTGCTCAAAGTTACGTTTAGTAGCTAGAGAACTTTCACGTCTTCATTGAATCTGCATAATACATACTGTTGAATACATAAGAAAGGTATGTTTTCTAAGCGATCTCATAGTAATACCTTTCATCTACCGTAAATAATAAAACAAAATGTATTTATTCAAGATTTTTCAATATATTATATACTTTTTCAATATATAATCAGCCTATAAATCTGTCTTGTGCGTTTGCTGCAGCCTATCTCATTTGAATGTTTAAGCTATGCGACCGTATGAAGTTTTAAGGTCGTATAATCTTAGCAGGAACTGGCAATTTAGTTGAAATGGATGTTTACAATTTGATACTTATCGATGCTCAAATATCTTGTAAGCGTATCATCACCCTTGAATATAGAAAAAATGGTATTATCCAAAATTAGTCTAATACAAAGCATGGTCTGGGTCAGTTTTTCAATGTGTATGATTGCACCCATAAAAATAAGTGCGGACGTCACATTGAGATTTTTATAGTTGTGATTCTTAAACAAAACTCAGGCAAGAGTGAGACTCACCGAGTCGCGTCCTGCACCGTTCAGGACTTCGGTCGGCTAATTCACTGGCC